>JAZKJV010005507.1:0-292500 GCA_037367405.1 Ottelia alismoides
TAAGCTTCTAGGGTCGGAGGTTGGCAAGTGTG
The DNA here is from genome assembly GCA_037367405.1 of Ottelia alismoides. NCBI lineage: Eukaryota > Viridiplantae > Streptophyta > Magnoliopsida > Alismatales > Hydrocharitaceae > Ottelia > Ottelia alismoides. Next base: position 33 of record JAZKJV010005507.1, read on the forward strand.
TCAGATGTGGTATGGATATAGAAAATTTGGATCACCTCTTTTTCTCATGCTCGTCCTTCTGCCTACGTGTGGAATGTAGCCAGCATCTCATGGATTAAGGGGTTGGACCGTACTGGTTTTTGGGGAGCTTCAGAGGGGTTTGCATATATGGCCACGAGGACAGTGCTCGTCCTTTTGCATTGTTGTGGGCGATTTGATGTGCAAGGAATAGTGTCATTTTTGGGGGGACAACTTTGCTATATTGAAGACATTGTGGAACATAGTATAGCTCTCTGTACATTGTGGAGAATATAAATCGCATGTAACCTTTTTACTTTTATAGATTAAAATATGTGGATGTGGATCAAAATTTCTGGGACTCCACCCGTTTCATTCCAAAAAAACATTTTCCAAAGTCAACGATCCACAAGTACATTCAAGCACGTAGGCACTCCAACAAAGGGCATCAAGAGTATCAAAGTTCCTAACAAAAGTGTCCATAAAAAAGAAACTAACCTAAAAAGGCTATAATTTCAGTTATTCTTTAGGCTGTTTTATGTTTATAAAAATACTCCTCTTCCGAACAAAGTAATTACGCGTCCTTTAGGTGTACATGTACTCTCTTCTTTTCCTCAGAGAAAATGATTGCCATAAGAGATCGTAAATAAGTACAATATACAGAAAATGTGTGTTCTTCATTTCCGGTGCCGTGTCCTTGGCATTGCATAGTTCGAAGTTTTTTCTATTGAGAATATAAGTAAATTGTATTCTTATAAAGTGTAAATCAAGGCTCTTGCATCAAGTATTCGAAACGGGCATAACCCTCGGCTGAATTAAAATGCGCAGTTCAAACTTGTCAGTTCAGAAAACTCTCTTTGAAGGAAGCCATTTTCTCCCATATGTCCATACTATACTTAATCTGCACTTATATTAGTCGGTTAGATCATAATCAGAAGTTGGTCCAGATTAGAATTTCGAAGAGTCGACCTCCCAAGAAAATCCATCACTAAGCGACCAATTGAACGAAAAAGAAATGGCAAACATTACCATTCCAATCAACTCTACGAGCAAACCTAAACCTTAAAAAGAAAAGGCGATAGGAAGCGACATGATCCGCTATATCTTGACAGTTTGAAGCAACCAACTCAATAAAACCAAGGCAAAGCACAAACTAATTACTCACTTCTGAAGTCACTCCAAGTGCCGTATGCGAACAACCGCAGCACGTCGAGCGCCACCGCGTACTGCGTCCCTTGCACCTGCATTTGACCGCAAAGGCGCCGCTGGTCGGAACAGAAGCGCGCACGAAATAATGACGTCAAATAACCCTAATAAAAAGATAAGCGAACCTCGGAGAGGACGGGAACGGAGAGGATCTCGGAGAAGGCGAAAAGGGATGGATGGGAGGTGGCCTCTACGACGAGGTCAGCGAGGGCTTCGCCGGTCTTGAGGTCGGCCACGCGCCTCGCGAAGTGCTCGATCAGCTCCAACTGCCGCTGCTCGGTGTCCATTTGCGCGAGACCGGTGGTGGCGACCTCTCGCGGCAATAGAGTTTAAAGGCGCGCACTGTTTTGCGTCGCCGCTGAGTAGGCAGGGGATGTGTTGTAGTGCCGGGCACGGCAGGGAGGAGGGGAAGAAGGTTTGGGTGGATTGTTAGTGGACGTCGCCCGGGTTTTAGCAGGATGGCCCGTATGAGAGATCCTGGCCGTTCCTACGTGCGATCAATAGGTCCGATCAGCTTTAATACGTCTACTCAAAGTTAAGAATCCAGTGCATGACCTCTCGCTTTGCTAAGGATTTGAAGAATATAGTGAGTGATTATTAAGTTATAAAAGGATAAGTATGTGTTATGTTTTTGTACGCGTGCTCACCTTTATTAAATCGGTCCTGCAAACATGCGTATTTCTTTTTAAAAATATAAAGTTTCAACAATATGTTCCACTCCATGTTTGTTAGAGAGGGGATTGAAATCTCTACTCGTTATTACTTTATTCAGTCAGTTCTTCATAGTCAAGTTATTATGGTTTGGTTATGCGACAAAAAGGAGACCAGATGCGGAATATGGTACATAGAAGAGCGGTCTTGTTTGTATAAATTTTGTTTGTTGAACGACTCAAATGTTATATGAAGGACCTTCAAAATATTTATTTCTGATATTTATTCTTTATTACAGGTTGTAGGTTTTGACTATTGGTACTTTTCTTTCGGTTTCATGTCATATTTATTATATTGGTAAATCGTACTACATATATTATAAATAGTCATATTTATTTACACTTGTAAATATAGATATAAATATATAATAAAAAAATACATTTAAAATCCCTTAGCATATATTGTAAATAATTGAAATATAAAGGGGATAAAATGTAAATTAAAGTTAGGACTGAAAATAATATATATGTTGAAGTGTGTACTTTACTCGTGTTGTCATCCAATCGCAGATCTGATAACTTCAACGAATAAGGACCTATTCGCTATAACACAAAATTCCGAGGGTATTACGTTCAAATTCCCAAAGTATCTAGAAATCACGTGCTTAGCTTGTGTGTTGGTTCAAGCAGTGTTCGATTTGGATCACTTTTGCTATATTTTTTTGAGTCGAAAAGAGGGCTTAACACTCAAAGGTGTCCGCCCTAAAGTTTTATTAAAAAATAAGAAAAAGGAACAAGTACAGGAAACCAAACTACAGGATCCAATCCGCCACTAAGCTTGCATATTGCCCCCAAATATTTTCCCATAGAACCTTTGACCAGAGAAGAGTAGTGCATTCCTTGCCAGCCAAATAGCCCAAGTGATAGCAAGAGGTTGCAACAGAACCCGTCGAGGCCGAAGTCTGTTCACCACCAAGGAGCTGCAAAAGGAGGGCATGTCCGTCGTACAGACCCATTCGAGGCCAGCCTCACCCCAGATTGGGGTCGTCTTATGACATCGAAAAAATAGATGATCAAGTGATTCAATCTCAGCGTCACACATGAGGCACCCATCAGATACAATGCCCAGATGCCTAGCACAACAGTCTCTCATCATCAATCTTTGTCGCCTGAACAACCAAAAAAAGAAGCCAATCCGCTCAAGGAGGCCCAGACCCCATAAGAACCTGCAGTCCCTAACCAGAGCCTCAGAGCTCGAGGGCGGTGGCTTGCGAATCGCACCATACGCCTTCCTAACAGAAAAGAGTCCCCCACGCCAGATCCAATGATCCTTGTGCCCTGCAGCCCCCCCCCCCCCCCACGCGTGCAAGGATTCCGGCAACTCAAGAAATTCTTCAAGGCGTAGATCCGAGAAGTTTGAGGAGAAAGTAGGCATCCAGTTTCCATCCGACCAGCACAAGCAACACGTGTCCCGTAGTCTGCGGTCAAAGCAAACAGACAGGGAAAACACCCATGTAAATGCTCGGCATCCATCCAATCATCGGTCCAGAAAGAAAAGATTTCCCATTGCCAAGCACCGGCCTGAAGAGAGCATGAAAACGGGAAAGAATCCCCAGAATCCCCTTTCGGAAGGGGAGAAGGAGACAAACCACGATAGCTAAGCAGAGGCGAGGCACTATTAATACCATAGATCCGACGACTAAGGCTGCAACATAGATCGTCATTGTCACCCAGAGCCTGCTTACCCACTTCATCAGCAGGGCTTCATTCGTAGCGTCTAACCTCCGGACACCAAGACCACCCTCACTCATAGGGAGCGTGACCACATCCCACTCAACAAAATGCATCCCATCAGACTCCCGCCCGACCCTACCCCATAAGAATTTACGCATCAATCTCTCAAGACGATTACGGATACCCGTCGGCATGAGGCGAGTGGACATGAAAAAATCGGGATCGATGATAAAACCACTTTGAGCAGCACCAGGCAGCCCTCTTTGGATAAGACGGTTGACTTCCAAACCGCCAGCCTGCTCTCAAAGCTTCGCAAGAATGTACAACCAGTCAACTAGCTTGGTTCTACCCACAACCAACGGCACCTCGAGATAACTGACAGGGAGGGTACCACAAGCTGAACCCATGACATGGCTGCACCTACTTGTCTCCCCTTTCGACAATCCAAAGGGAATGACCTTGGACTTGCTAACGTTCTTAAACAAACCAGAATGCTAACTGAAAAGATCCAGAGCTATTGCCATGCCAGTAGCCTCCACAATACCGCCCTCAATGAATAAAATGGTGTCGTCGGCATACTGAAGAAGCGGGACCGTAATTCCATCCCACAAATACCCTACTGAAAAGCCACCACTAGTATCACGGATCATAATTCGGGCCAGGACATCCGACGTAATGATGAAAAGAAGGGGGGCAGAGGGCATCCTGTCCGACGCCCTGCCTCAGTTGAAAGAAACCACCCTCCAGGCGATCATTCACCAGAATGAACATAGAAGAAGTTGTGACACAGCATTTCATCCACGAAATCCACAAATTTGGAAATCCTCTCCTGCGCAAGGCTGACCAGAGAAACTTCTAGTCCAAAGTGTCAGGCTTTCATGAAGTCAACCTTCCAGAGCACTCCCTCCTTCCCCCGCCTCCTCCAATCCGCAACAATCTCAGAAGCAAGAACCAAACAATCGGTGATCTGGCTACCCGAGACGAAAGCTGATTGCAGCGGTGAGATAACATGCTCGCGCATATGGCTCAACCTTATTGCATGGACTTTCGCTACAATCAAGTAAAGAGCGTTGGACAACGCAATGGGTCATAAGTCCTCAATGTGCCCCGCAGTCAAGCTCTTGGGAAGGAGAAATATCAGGGCCCTATTTATCCTCTCGAAACATGTGTTGCCACCGCAAAATTCCAAGACGACCTCCAACACCTCCTCGCCCACCATATCCCAAAAGTCTCTGTAAAAAGCCACTGGAAAGCCATTTGGAGCCTGGAGCCCCATTAGCATTGAGACACCAAACAACAGCCTTCAGTTCCTTCATGGAAACAACATGCGTCAAGCTGGAAGCCAAAGAGGGAGGCAAACACGGAGTACCCATCCCCTCCATCTCCAGCGCCTCTCAAACAAACCAATCGATAATTCCCGAAAATGGTTTGCAATCGCATTCCTCATCTCGTTGTCGCCATCCACGCGCACACTTTCCACGATCACGGATCTCATAACATTACTGATAATCTCGAAAATCGAGAGAGTCTAAATTGGTGTCTCACACAAGGCGGAGACAACCGTCGCTGTGGCGGCTCTCAATGAAATCCGAAATTAATCAACAATTAACCCACACTAAAGATCAACAAATTAGAACTAATGTGGAGTTAAAATTTATTTTTAACTCTGCACAAATGGTGTATAGTGACAAGTATGCAGAGAGTTCGAACACAGGGAGCAAGCAGGGTAATTCACAAAAATGTGCACAAGTATGTGTGTGATGTGATATGTCTACACTAAGCAAGCAATCAAATGAAATTTTTGTGGGTTTTTAATTTTTTAATTTTTTTTTCAATTTAATTTTTGATTTTGTATTTTGCTTTTTAATTTTCTGATTTTTATAATTTTATATTTTATATTTTTCTTTTCCTTTTCAATATTGGAATTTAAAAACAATGGAATAAAAGACAAGGCAAAATATCTATAAAACTAAGTAAAAATTACCAAAAATTCAGAAAGAAATTGTTTTTGATATTTTTATGATTTTTTACTGTTTTTGTGATTTTGGGGATTTTTTTCAAGGTGTTTTGGTATTTTTAATTACTGCAATAAGTCAAAACAGTGAAACAAGAGCTGGCTGTGAATAAAATAGGATTTAAAAATAGCAACCAGTAACCAAAATTTTTCACACTATTTTTCAAATAAAGCTGCCGAAATATACAACAAACAGGAGCTGAGATTGTATTTTTTGGAGTTTTTCTTGATTTTTAGGATTTTTTGGAAGTTTTTGAGTCTTTTCGAATTTTTAAGGTTTTTCTTTGAGATTTTTAGTGATTTTTGGACTGACACTAAAATATGATGAAATAGACACTAGGTAGTATTTTTGGAATTTTTGGAGGTATTTTAATATTTTTTTGGTATTTTCTAAGCTAGACAGTGCACAAATTAGATGTTTTTGATTTTTAATAAATATGAAAGTAATATCTAATCAAAAACTAAATATGTGGCGTTATAGTACACATGTCCAGATGCTTAAGTCTATTTTTGTGGAATTTTTGGGCTTAAGATGATATTTCAAATAAATACAACAAGCATTCAAACATTAAACAGTCCTGACAGGGGTATATGTGCAATATTCAAAACATCCAGGAGTAAACATGCAATTTTCCACAAAAATATACACTGAATATTTAATTTCTGGAACCAAAAAGCAATTACAAAAGCCGCCTGGGCTTCTAGAAATTTTCCCACCAGGACGCGTGACTTGCACGCGCCTGGGAAGGACTGGAATGCAATATCTCGAAAACCTGGGGGTCTCTTTGCAAAGTAACCAAAATATTACACTTGCTACGAAAGTTTTTGTACTGAAACGAAATACCCAAAAGGCCGAGGGTTCCTCTGCAAAATGCCCTCACCTCACGTGTACTGGTCACGTGAGGTGACGTGGCGGAGGACCTAAGTGCAAAATAAACAAAACCTAGGGGTCTTTTTGCAAATATTACAAAATTTTTAAACGGCCAATGAAAGTTTACGTCCTAATAAAATATTACAAAAATGGCAGGGGTATCGTGCAAAATTACCCCGCTAGGCGCGATCGGACGGCTGGTCGATTCCACTTATCCACGTGTCCGCTCTTCGGGCGCCGATGGCGATTGGCTCGCGCGCGGCTGCGATTAGATCATCTGGGGATGATCGGACGGTGTAGACGAGGCGCGATCCAACGGCTTGGGCTCGACCTGGGGAGGGCTCCTCGATCCAACGGCTTGGGGGCGATGAGGAAGAACAGCGAAGAACGCCGGCGAGGCGGACTTCGCCGCTCCAGATCTTCGTGCTCCGGCGTAGTTAGGGCTTCAAAATGGTCGTGGAGCGACCCCTGGTCCTCCTCTATCAACTGGTGGCGGCAAAAAGACACGGCAGAGACCGTGGCGCTCGCAGGTGACCGGCGGAGCTGGTGGGCTGCGTCTGCTCCGGCGAGCTTCAAAATCCGCTTCCAGGTATCGTTGCTCGTTCTTTGACCTGCACAAATGGTCAACGGGTCCAGGGCAAACTGCCTGGACCCTTGGATGGTCGGGGGGAAGGCGTGGTTCGCGATATGGGTGCACGGCCGGAGGTGCGCTCCGGCCAAGGTGCGTGATTTGGCGATATGGTTGATGAAACTTCGATTTTTTTGGGGGATATTGATCCTTAAGCTAACAGGAACGAAATGGTACAAAGAAATAGGCGGGGGGATGCCCTCGATGGCCGGAGCCAGAGGAGAAAGAGTACCTCGACGCCGGCTGTTGGCGGAGGTGATGGAGGCTCCCTCGACTTCGCGCGCCTTGGCTGAAGGGCTGGCGATGGAGCTGTCACCTCCACGGAGCTCAGGAGCACGATGGTGGCGCTGAAGGGTGGACCAAGGGGACTCGATTCGAAATGGAAGAGGGGGAGTTGGTTTTAAGTGGTTTGACCCGAGGTGACAGGGGCTCAAAGATCAAGAGCTCTGGAGCGATTCATTGATCCACAATCCAATGTAAGATATGGGCGAGCCTCCTCGATCATCGATGATCAAAAGTCAAGAAGACGCTAGCACGAAATGAGGTGCCTAACGTCCTCGAAAAAAATCGAGAAATCGACCAAAAACAGGCCTCTGACAAGGCTACAGGGGGTAGGTTACCTAGTTGACCGAGGTCAACTAGGGTTTGCACCTGTTGGTCCACGTGGACCAACCAGGAAAAACCCTGAGTTAATTTTTTGTTAATTCATTTAAAAATACTAAACAGCCGAATTAATTATAAAGTATAAAATAAAAAATGCTCAAAATTTTATGTAGTATTTTATTCTGATTTTATTTATTTTATGACTTAAATTTTTACAAGTTACCCTTTTAACCCTATATAGGTATAATACCTATGTATCTTGCTATTTAATTTTTATTTAAGTATTTTTAATTTATTTTAGTTTGGTTTTTATTTTCTAAAATTATAAAATACTTTTATATACACCAATATATTTTTATTTTAATTTTCTGATATATTTTATACACTTAATAAAATACCGGTGTATTTTGTATAGGTATATACATAGGCAGTATACCTATGTAGTTTTTATACAAGTATTTTTATTTTTATTTTGTTCTTTGCATTTTATTTTAATTTTAACGCACATATATAGTATAAGTAACATTTAAAAAATTATAAAAAATATAAAAATATGAAGAATAATGAATAAATAATAAATTGAATATTTTATTCAGTACAAGTATATAATGAGGGTCCAAAACTCAACTTTCAAACCGTAGCTCCGCCAAATGCGAAACCACCGCCATTGGATAGATTATTTTATTCTATATACAATTAAAGGTGAGTTTTGCTACATTTGGAGTTGTCAGTTGTGAGATACGGGTCTGGGAAGTTGGGATTTTGGATTCTTATTCAGACCATAACTTTTCATTTGTACATTATTTTTCAGTGAAATCAATTTTGTAATTTTCTTTTATTAATTTATCTACAACTTTCCATGTACAAAGTTTCTTTATTTGGTGTATAAAAAGTGGAACCAAAAATAGGTCCCAAAATGAATAAAGAATGAATGAAATAAAATAGGTATTTGACCCTTATCTCCCCCTACTTTATTCCTGGTCGACCTATTCATCAAGATGCCTAGGTCTCGGGGGTTTTGGGTCATAAAATATTTACAATATTTAATTCTTTTCTTTTTCTTTATTTATTCTATAATTTTGGCCTTAATTACAGTATTTTATACACTATTGTGATGCACATGCATGGATGCTAAGATGGTGATTTTAATGCTATTTACAGGCATTTGCCAGGGTTTTTGGTGCCAAAATGATAGAATAAAGATGATGAAATGTGGATTCATCATCCCCCTATACTTTACCTTTGCTAGTCCCTAGCAAACACTTATGCAATAAGAGCAAAAAGAAAAGAAAGAAAAAGAAAAAGAAGAAAATTGGACGAAGTTTAATTATCAAACTTGTCTTTACAAAATCAAAGTTTGGAGCTTAAGTCGGACTTTTGGAAGTTTAGTGCGGTCGGAACCTTAATGAGAACCAAGTTTGAAATCCAACAGTCCTCGAGAATCCCAAAACTCTGTCCAAGTCTCCTCAATAGCCAGGTCAGAAATACTTCAACTCATACGCAAACTCTTACGACTATGAATCTGACTTGTACAGTGTAAGTGATATGTAGCTCCCCACCTCAGAAGTAACAAAGAAACAACCTCCCTCAACTTGGTAACTCTAATGCCTCGGTCTAACAACTCTTTCCTCGAGAAGCGGGGTATTCCCTTCTAAGTTCAAGTGCAACCGGCTCAAGAAGAGGGGGAAGAGGTATAGACTTTTGGAAGCTCAGCCAGTGTAGCTAAGTCTCCCGCTGCAAGCTTCATGAGATGTGACATGGATACCATAAGCTCTTGCTTTATTGGACTATATACACTCCGGTGGGGTTATTAAATTTTCAATCCGACCCACCACTTTTGGAGTTCCTTTTTTTTTTTTCAATTGCATCTGTACAACATATCTACAAGGTGCAGCATATATACAAGAAATTTTCCTCTTGAGCCAGTAGACTATCCCTCTTTTGAAGCTTTATTGCAACCCACGGCTTCTGTCTTTAGCCTTCATCACCGCTAGACCCAGTTGAGGTGCACTTCCTTCACTATAAGAAGAAGAGAGGTTCCGCCTAGAAGTACTACCCTCATATGCTACCCCAAGCCAAAGGAAACTGCCTCCTCACCACCTCATCCGTGGAGAGCTATGTGGAAAGGTGCAGGTGTCAAGTTAGGTCATTATCAACAAGAGTCGTGCGTGTGCTCCGAAATACTCTACTTAGGCAGTCAAGAATCCATTGAACCAAGTCCCGTGATCCTCAAAGAATTAAGTCAACTAGACCTGAAGTACCTCAAACCCAGTTCCTATAAGGTTCCTGTTATTAGGTAGATTTTAAGGTCCAATCAAGCTCCAATCTCCCAGATTTTACTTAGACTTGTTCAACTATCAAACTCAATCCGAAAAATGCTCATGCTATGCAAATGCAATGCAGAAAATATTTTTGTGATGCAATTTTCAAGATTTTGAACTTTTTATGGATTTTTGAAAAGATGATGCATGCGTATGCAGATGCATTTTTTTGTATTTTTCACAAAGATTTTTCAAATGTTTTTGGATTTTCATTTTGCAAATGTTTTTTTTTGGATTTTTGAAAACAAAAGATTTTGGCTGCAAACTAGGTTAAAATATGTACACGGGAGTGCTTCTTATATATACTAAGAAGTGGATTCCAAGAATTTACAAGGGTAAGTGGTCAGTTTTATACATATATATAGGTAGAGGATTTTGGTGTGATGTTAGTATTCCTCAAACTTATTTGACACAAGGTTTTTCAAACAATTTTTTGAAAACTATAGTCCAATATAATTTTTACAAACATTTTTACAAACATGTACACTCATTTGAAAATCATTTTACAAAGGTTTTCAAAACAGTATAGATAGATTTTTCAACATATTTCTGCAACCATTTTTCAAACCATTTGCAAATCATTTTTCAAATCTTTTATTTCACATAAAGAAAATGAATTTTACAAATCACACATTTTTACAAAGGTTGAAAACATGTAACAAAATATTTTCAAAATAGTTTTCAATAGATGTTCACAAAGATTTTCAAACTATTTTTCAAACATTTTGCAAAAAACATTTTCACCTGATTTATTAATCAGTATATGCAAAAAGAATTTGAGGAATAACCACATCTTTTTATTAAAGAATTTTAATGAATTTTAAAGAATTATTAGCCATATTTAAGAAAATACGAAAGTACGAGTTATGGCTAAAGTATATACGCAGTATATACGACCCCCCTATACTTAGCTTGAGCTATGTCCTCATAGATCAGAGAGAAAAGAGAAGACATAACTCGTACTAAGTATAGGCAAGTCTAAAGAAATGAATAAAGGAATGAATGAACAAACGAATGAGAAGTTGACCGTCCCCCTATACTTAGGATCAAATAATCCTAAGTATAGCAGACTGTACACAAAGCAGGGAGGGTCAAGGGTGGGAATGAACAGATCGTACTCAGATTGTCTCCCCCTATACTTAGGGTAAGATATCCCTAAGTATAGACAAGAAGAGGAGACAATGGAGAGGATCAAAGAATGGAGAAACTCGGGGTGCAGACCCCCCTATACTTAGGACAAAGTACGTCCTAAGTATGGAAAACTGTCTACAAGGGCGGCACCTTTTCGGTAGATGAAGAAGATAGAGAAGGAAAAGAAGAAAAGAAGAAAAGAAGAAAATAACTCAACAGATGAAAGTGATATGAACAGATGGATCTGTACAGCGGCAGATGGAGTTGATCACCATGTATGAGACGCAGATGATGAGAGTGAACGGACACATCTCATACCAGAAGAATGGGGGCAACGTCAATGGTCGGTGGATCATGATCAAGATATAGTTTCAAGCGTTGACCATTGACGCGGAAGGTAGAGGAAGATGACGGTTCGGATATGTCGATGCTGCCATTGTCATGTACCTTCCTGACCACATACGGTCCTTTCCACTTGCTCTGCAATTTCCCTGGGAATAATTTCAGCCTGGAATCAAACAACCATACTCTCTGATCTGGCTCAAACTGTTTATGGCTGATATGCGAATCATGCCATGTTTTGACTTTCTCTTTGTACTGTAAGCTGTTTGAAAAGGCTGTATCTCTAAGTTCTTCCAGGGCTGCCAATTCAGCTCGTCTCTGTTCTCCTATACTCTCGGGATCTAGAAGCAACTCAGTAACTGCCCAAAAAGATTTATGCTTGATCTCCACTGGCAAATGGCACGGCTTGCCATAGACGAGACGAAAGGGAGATGTCCCCAATGGATTCTTGAAAGAGGTCCGATAAGCCCACAAGACCGAGTCCAAAAGTTGTGACCAATCCTTTCGGTCTGGACGGACAACTTTCTGCAAGATAGTCTTTATCTCCCGATTCGATACTTCGGCAAGACCATTAGTCTGAGGGTGATAAGGAGTGGCAACCCGATGGTCAATGCCGAACTCGTCTGCAAGGGCCCTGACTTTGTCATTGATGAAGTGAGACCCCCCGTCAGAAATCAAAACTCTAGGTACCCCGAACCGTGAAATGATATTTTTCCTCAAGAATTTACACACGGTTTTCGCATCTGCGGCTCGGGCGGGGATGGCCTCAACCCATCGACTGACATAATCCACAGCGAGCAAAATATGCTCGAATCCCTGACTCTTAGGAAATGGGCCCATGAAATCAATCCCCCATGCATCAAAAACCTCACAAAAGTGAATGGGTTGCATGGGCATCATGTCTCTCTGTCCGCAGGTTCCCATTTTCTGAAAGTCAGTACATCTCTTCACGAACTCATCAGAATCCTTGAAGAGAGTAGGCCACCATAGGCCGGATTGAAGCACCTTCTGTGCTGTCCTTTTTCCAGAATGATGTCCTCCTGCCTCAAGCTTGTGGCAATATGTGAGGACGCTATGCTGCTCTTCTTGAGGAATGCACCTTCTCCAGATACTATCCCCTCCTTCATGATAAAGGATGGGATCCTCCCAATGGTAAAACTTGGCCTTAGCTAGGAAGGTCTCAAGTTTCTGCCTGGGCCAACCCTGAGGGACTGTCTTGGCAACAAGATAGTTTACAAAGTCGGCATACCACGGGAGTGAGGTGACAGCCAAGATCGCCTCATCTGGAAACGTCTCAGTGATAGGTGCGCTGGGCTCAGATTCCTCAAGATTCTCCAATCTGGAGAGATGATCCGCCACCACATTCTTGACTCCAGGCTTATCCTTAATCTCAATATCAAATTCCTGGAGCAGAAGGATCCATCTGGTGAGACGTGCTTTGGCATCCTTCTTAGCCATTAAGTACCGGATAGCGGTATGATCAGTGTAGATGGTCACTCTAGATCCGAGAATATATGATCGATACTTATCAAGAGCGAAAACTACGGCCAGCATCTCTTTCTCAGTCACTGTGTAATTCCGCTGAGCGGTATCTAAGGTCCGGCTGGCGTAGTGAATGGCAAACGGTAATCCATCCCTCCTCTGTCCAAGCACAGCCCCAACGGCAAAATCTGAAGCATCCGTCATGATCTCGAATGGGAGAGACCAATCGGGTGGCTGAAGGACAGGAGCTGAAACAACCATATTCTTGAGAGTCTCAAAAGATTCAAGACACTTATCATTAACAATAAACTCGGTGTCTTTGGTCAGCAAGTCAGTAAGCGGTCGGGCAATTCGACTGAAGTCCTGAATGAACCGTCGGTAGAAACCGACATGCCCCAGAAAAGACCGTAACTGACGCAAGTTGGACGGCGGATTGAGTTTTCTGATGATATCCACCTTAGCCGGATCGACCTCCATGCCCCTGTTGGAGAAGATATGACCAAGGACTGTCCCTTGAGTCATCATGAAATGACTCTTCTCCCAGGATAAGACAAGGTTGACCTCAATGCAGCGCTTCAGCACACGGTCTAGGCAGTCAAGACAAGCGTCGAACCCGTCGCCATAGACCGAGAAGTCATCCATGAAGACCTCTAAACAGTCACCCACCATGTCCGAGAATATGGACAACATGCACCTTTGGAATGTCGCCGGAGCGTTACATAGACCAAAGGGCATCCGTCTGAAAGCATAAGTCCCAAACGGACAGGTGAATGTCGTTTTCTCCTGGTCTTCGGGCGCAATGGCCACTTGATTATATCCAGAGTACCCATCAAGAAAGCAGTAATGACTCTTCCCGGCTAACCGCTCGATAATCTGATCAATGAAGGGAAGCGGGAAGTGATCCTTCTTGGTGGCCTCATTCAATCGTCTGTAGTCCACACAGACCCTCCAAGAAGTTGGTACTCTGGTAGCGATCTCCTCTCCAGACTCATTGACAACTGTAGTGATACCCGTCTTCTTGGGTACCACATGGAGTGGACTAACCCATTTGGAGTCGGAGATGGGATAGATAAAATCAGTGCTCCACCACTTGGAAATTTCTTTCATGACTACGTCTCGAAGATTCGGGTTCAGCCGTCGTTGGAACTCACGCGACGGCTTAGCGTTATCCTCAAGATAAATGTGGTGAGAACAAAGATTTGGGCTCAGCCCCTGGAGATCAGCTATACTCCAACCGATTGCCTTGCGGTTTCTTTCAAGAACCTCCATCAGACGAGATTCTTGTTCTCCAGTCAAATCTGCTGAGATAATGACTGGGTGCATTTCTGGCTCTCCAGAAAGGAATCTGTACTTCATTGACTGCGGCAGAGGTTTCCGTTCCGGACAACTGGGAGGTGGCAGATCTGGCTTCTGATAAGTCTGTGTAAATGCTACCAGGTCTGCATGGGAGAACTCTCGCACTGCATGAATTCCTGACGAAGGGCGGCCTGCTGGATCATCGATAAACTGCACTGGCTCGCACTCTGTCATGACTGTCGGCTCAGAAGGAATCAGACAAGGCAAATAATCATCAAAGTCATCCCAGTCTATGTCTGAATCCGAGGGATCAGAAGACGATGAGCAAGATTGAAATTCCTCAGCACCACTCATCACAACACTGTCAGCCTCAGAGATATCTTCATCCAGGGTTGTGCTCTCCCGGCTTTCGACTGCCATGAGCTTGAGATACAGTGAATTTGTAGGCAAGGCGAGGGTCGGTGCTACGGGATCTTTCCAGTTGGATTCATCATCAGTCATCTCAAAATCACAAACGTGGTGGATGTCTAGCTCCTCCTCTGTCATCTGCTCGGCTTCGCTGCACTGCTCTGAGCATTCTGCCTCTCTGGCTCTGATCTCTTCGATCGTCTCTATTTGTATGGTTTCGCCCTCTACGCGAAAGCATACCTTCCCACTATCATGATCGGTCACCGCCTTGGCTGTGGCCAAGAATGGACGTCCGAGGATGATGGGGGCATCAGTTACCGACTCAGGGATCTCCATGTCCAACACGACGAAGTCCACGGGGAATTTCAGGCCCTGAATGGTAACGACCACGTCTTTCAGTAACCCCTTCGGCCTCTTAATCGACCTATCAGCAAACTGAAGGACGGTTCTGCTTCGAAGAAGAGGGCCAAACTCGAACTGCTTGAGTAAGGCTGCCGGAAGGAGGTTAATTGAAGAGCCGCTGTCTAATAGAGTACGATCAAACTGCTGCTCCTGAATCTCGCATCTGACATAGGGAGCTCCTGCGTCTGGTCGCTTGGCTGGCAATGTGTTCTGAATGGCGCAGCAAGTGTTATGCGTGAGCATATGGATTTGATCTCTGTGCCTCTTCTTCCTTCGGACAGTAGTTGTTTCTTTCAAATTCTTCTTGAAGAAGGGGATATGCTCAAACGCTTCTCGTAGAGTCAGCTGAATATGGAATCTGTCAATCATTTCATTGCCGAACTCTACCTCCTGGTTCTTTTTAGGATTTTCTTTTTTATTCCCCTTCGCCCGGCGGAGTGCCTCAGGAAAGGGGATGGTGGGTGCCTCCTCAGATGGAGGACTAGGAAACGGTCCCTGTGCCTGTGAAGATGGAGAATCCACACAAATATTATCATGCAACACATATGGATCTGCAATTTGAACGGGAACCTTTCCTTTATTCATATTTTTGTTCTTTTTGTTACCACAGTCCATAGATACAAAATGTGGTAACATCACGGTGGGAAGCTCAACAAAAGTAGAGGTGGTGGCCTCAGTACCACCACCGGCACCTGCATCTGCGGCATCAGCACCGCTCTCTGGTTCTGCATCAAAAATGGTGGCATCAGCACCACCGTCTTCATCTGGTATCACGACGGCATCAGCACCGTCGTCCTGAACTTCATCATGGGTGGTATCAGCACCACCGTCATCATCATCATGAGCGGCATCAGCACCGCTCCTCTGCTCCTCTGGCGCTCCTGATCCTGCCTCTGGGTGTCGCTCAGAAGAGGCGCCGCCGGCTGGCATCCTACCGCTCCTAGTAGTAACAAAATCAGCATCATGATAGATATAGGATATGTCGCTCAAACAATCACTAGGAGAGGTATCCTCTGTAAACTCTACCTGCTCGGACTTCCTTTTCAAATTATTAGGATTAGGTTCGAACTGAGCGGGTATGGCGGCCTTGCCTTTGATGAAATCCCGCATCTCCTGCCGGAACTCATCCATTTCTTGCCTGAAAGATGCTCGTTGTTCAGATAGCAAGCGGGCAAGATCATCAAGAGCAGGGTTCTCGAAGGCTGGACCCTGAGAACCGGACGTCTGTCCCTGCTGGAAATGGGGCTGCTGCTGGTGTTGTTGCTGAAACTGGGGGGAAGGCTGGTGATAAGAATGCTGAGGCGGCTGACGCTGCCTCCACTGTTGTCCCTGATAGGCGGGACGAGGACCACTCTGATAATGCTGGGGCTGGTTGTACTGGGGCTGCTGGTGTTGTTGCTGTGGCTGGCCGTTCTGCTGTCCTTGAGCAGGGGAATGCTGTTGGGATGAGGATCCACCATTACCCCAACGGAATCCGGGGTGATCCCTGCGAATCGCTGGCTGAGGGTATCGGTCATACCAAATCCCGTTGACTTCCATCAACGGTTCCTGCTCGAAGGAAGGTGGAGGAAGAACTGCCAGTGGCTGCTCCTGCTGATAAACCACCATCTGCGTGTCCGAAGATGGCGGTTGCTCTGAATGGTATTGCAGCAATGGAACCGGCTCCGCCTGGATATGGTTCACCTGGCGGTATGAGGTAGAGGCCTGGTTGGGATTGCTGCTGCTGGAAGCAACCTGTGACATGGGAGGCTGTTGTGAATGGGCCTGTGCCTCCTGAATACAGAGAATTTGAGTTTTCAGGTCACTCATTGTCTTGGTGAGAAGGTCCATCTGGGCTAGACCTTGGTTCTGCTTCTTTTCCAGGATTTCCATGCGGTCCAGCTTTTCACTGATTATGCCCATGTCGGCTGCTGCTGATTCTGCTTGGGCTGCGGCTACCGACGTTGTGCTAGGACCGGCATCGATGCGGGCGATCCTCTGAAATGATCCCGCTCCTTGCGGGGGCTTCTGCTGAGTGTAGACTCTGGCCTGGGTCATCACTGTAGAGTTCTCTGCCATGCCTTCGTAGATGGCCCAGACGTCGTCTTCTCCCTTGGAGAAATAGGATCCACCGCAAGAGGCGTTCACAAGCCCTTGCAGCTCCGGTGTCAGCCCACAGAAGAAACTCTGCACCAGGTGGGGCTTGGAGATATCGTGATGTGGACACCGGTCTATGAGCTCTCTGAATCGATCCCATGCTTCATGGAACTGTTCATTTGGGATCATTACGAAATTACTGATCATTGCTCGAGCTGCGTTTGTCCGGCCGAGAGGATAGTATTTCTTCAAATAAACGGACCGGAGATCTGCCCAAGTGTCGACGAATCGCCCTAGATGCTTGAGCCAATATGCGGCTCGATCAACCAATGAGAACGGGAAGGCGATCATCTTGATAGTGTCCTCGGTCAACAACCGATCGTGGATAGTGCTGCATATCATTTCGAACTCTTGGAGATGGAGGTGCGGCTCTTCGGTCGGCAGCCCATGGAACTTGGGAAGAAGCTGGATCGTGTGGTGCCGAAGCTCGAAGTCTCCGTGGATTGGTGGGAGTCTGATCCACCGGTGAGTGAGGGACGAAGCTGGGTTGTGCAGTTCCCTCATGATGGTCTGTGGCGGTCGCTCACCGTCTGGATCGGCTCCTCCTGCGTCTGGTCCTCCTCCTCCACCACCTTCTCCGCCAGCACGGTTCTCTCTCATCTGAGCAATTTCCCTCATAAGGTCACCCATGAAAGTGCCCTGGTCACGGATCTGCCTCTGCATAGTCTCCAGGGATGCCAACAAGGAATTATTGATGGCTGCTTGATCAAATAGGAACGGAGGGTGCTCATGATCATCTTCATGCTCGCCTCTATCTGCCATGGCTGGATTTTCTGAAAAAGCAAAAGAGGCCATCTCAGGTGCTGTCGAATGAGCTGAACACTGTGATGCACTGAATTCTGACACTCTTGGACTGATGGAAGGAGAATAAGAAGGGTGATCGAGGGGGAACAGGGTGGATGTAAACTCGGGCTCGGAGAGCGAACTCTCCGAGGTTTTCCTAGATGAATAAGGAGGAGTGCTAGATAGCGGTGCCGACAAGGTCGGCCTAAGAGACCTCCGTCCCATCATCTTGATTATTCGAGAGAAGTGGGGATAATGCAAGAGAAGAAGAAGATGATATGCAACAAAATTGTGCACAATTGTGCGGTGTTTTTGATCTTGACCTAAATAAATCTAGCAATCAAACACAAAGCAAGGGTGAGTTCACCAACTCAACACATGAAGCCGTGAAGGTTCGGCTTTTATCTTGTCAATTTTAGCTTGATTCAGGAATTTATCTTTTCACGAGTCTTTAGAACGCTACGCCTAAAGGAGAGAGAGTACTGCCGGAAGAGTATCCCGTACTTGTCCTCCTCCTGTGTAACCTGTAGCTTGCACTTTTTGAGGTCCTTGTAACCCTTCCTGGATCCCTACTCAGCCAAAGAATAAGAGAGGAAGCCAATAGGCGAAACCGATACTTCGGAACTCGCTCGCAACGGAATCACCCGTGAGCGTGCAAGAACCTACTCGGACGCAAGACGATGAGACAGACACCCCCGTGAAGGCGTGGCCTAGGCTCGATACTTCGGACAAGGTCGATGCTCTACACAATAGAGAGTCACCAATGTTGACCAAGCCCTACTCGTCCACGTACGATAGAAGCGCCAATACTTCGGTAATCCAGGCGATACACAAGGCAGCCACAAGCTGGGTTTTTGGCTCTAATCCTTACGAAGCGCTCACCTCACTTGGAAGGAGACCTTCCCATGCAACCTGAATACAAGTGAGGGTGTTACTCTCCCCAAGCAATGAATCCAATTACCTTTTTTTATTTTGGTCAAGTTTTCTTAGCAGTCCCTTTTTTAATTTTTTTGGTGTTATCGCTTCTTTTGAGTAAATTCAAGCAAGCGCCTAACGATTTTTGTATTTTCTTTATCCTACTTTGTTCCAAAAACAGAGGGAGAAAAGAGTCGGAAAAGCCGTGCAAGTCGACACAAAGATGGAGATCTCACCTTTGTGCCTAAATGATGCGTGCAAAGTAAGAAGACTTACAGTGAATCCCAGCTCTCTCCATGCGGGATGCAAAGCAGAATTTTATAAACCTATACTACATGCCGGTATGCACACGGAAATCGTCCTAGATTAGGCAACTGCTAGCGTGAAGAACCACAAGTTGATTATCAACTCCCAATCCGAGTGTCCGGTCTTGGCTTACCCCTCCTCTTCTCGACACACTCGAGTTCAGGAGTAGCGCTTGATGGGGTTTGCTCACGGCGCGTGGATCAAAAGTAGATAACCAACTGTTTAATTAGTCTAAGTCCAAATACGCACTATAGGAGCATGCAAAAATAATTAGGTGTTTGGACCTATTCTAATCGAGTCAAGCAGGACCTAAAACTAAGAGCTCAATCCACAAAAGAAAGTGAAAAATGAAAACAAAACCGGAAAATGACAAGCGAGGAAAACTCGTCAAAAACCGCGGTGAGCCCCCAAGTGAACAAACACTTGGAAATTGGGCCCGAAAGTCCAAGTCCAAAGTACCTGTATTATTACAAATTAATAGTCTCTCTCTCACAAAAGTAAATGCAAGCTAAGCTAATCACTCTCTCTCACTCCTGCTCTCTCCTGCCGGCTTGGCCCAAGAAGGCCGGCTCCGCTTCCCAAGGATGCTCCGGATCACCTAAGCAATCCGCCTTGCTCCGCGGTCCCCTCGCAAGAAGACAAGAAAAGAAATGGTCAGATAGCTCAACAAGATATGTCAAAACTGCAAGAGATAGAAAGTAAGGCTATGGTAGACAACCAACACAATCAAACAAAATGTGAACTACTCGCTGTTGCTCCCCGGCAACGGCGCCATTTGATAATCTCGAAAATCGAGAGAGTCTAAATTGGTGTCTCACACAAGGCGGAGACAACCGTCGCTGTGGCGGCTCTCAATGAAATCCGAAATTAATCAACAATTAACCCACACTAAAGATCAACAAATTAGAACTAATGTGGAGTTAAAATTTATTTTTAACTCTGCACAAATGGTGTATAGTGACAAGTATGCAGAGAGTTCGAACACAGGGAGCAAGCAGGGTAATTCACAAAAATGTGCACAAGTATGTGTGTGATGTGATATGTCTACACTAAGCAAGCAATCAAATGAAATTTTTGTGGGTTTTTAATTTTTTTAATTTTTTTTTCAATTTAATTTTTGATTTTGTATTTTGCTTTTTAATTTTCTGATTTTTATAATTTTATATTTTATATTTTTCTTTTCCTTTTCAATATTGGAATTTAAAAACAATGGAATAAAAGACAAGGCAAAATATCTATAAAACTAAGTAAAAATTACCAAAAATTCAGAAAGAAATTGTTTTTGATATTTTTATGATTTTTTACTATTTTTGTGATTTTTGGGGATTTTTTTCAAGGTGTTTTTGGTATTTTTAATTACTGCAATAAGTCAAAACAGTGAAACAAGAGCTGGCTGTGAATAAAATAGGATTTAAAAATAGCAACCAGTAACCAAAATTTTTCACACTATTTTTCAAATAAAGCTGCCGAAATATACAACAAACAGGAGCTGAGATTGTATTTTTTGGAGTTTTTCTTGATTTTTAGGATTTTTTGGAAGTTTTTGAGTCTTTTCGAATTTTTAAGGTTTTTCTTTTGAGATTTTTAGTGATTTTTGGACTGACACTAAAATATGATGAAATAGACACTAGGTAGTATTTTTGGAATTTTTGGAGGTATTTTAATATTTTTTGGTATTTTCTAAGCTAGACAGTGCACAAATTAGATGTTTTTGATTTTTAATAAATATGAAAGTAATATCTAATCAAAAACTAAATATGTGGCGTTATAGTACACATGTCCAGATGCTTAAGTCTATTTTTGTGGAATTTTTGGGCTTAAGATGATATTTCAAATAAATACAACAAGCATTCAAACATTAAACAGTCCTGGCAGGGGTATATGTGCAATATTCAAAACATCCAGGAGTAAACATGCAATTTTCCACAAAAATATACACTGAATATTTAATTTCTGGAACCAAAAAGCAATTACAAAAGCCGCCTGGGCTTCGTAGAAATTTTCCCACCAGGACGCGTGACTTGCACGCGCCTGGGAAGGACTGGAATGCAATATCTCGAAAACCTGGGGGTCTCTTTGCAAAGTAACCAAAAATATTACACTTGCTACGAAAGTTTTTGTACTGAAACGAAATACCCAAAAGGCCGAGGGTTCCTCTGCAAAATGCCCTCACCTCACGTGTACTGGTCACGTGAGGTGACGTGGCGGAGGACCTAAGTGCAAATAAACAAAACCTAGGGGTCTTTTTGCAAATATTACAAAATTTTTAAACGGCCAATGAAAGTTTACGTCCTAATAAAATATTACAAAAATGGCAGGGGTATCGTGCAAAATTACCCCCGCTAGGCGCGATCGGACGGCTGGTCGATTCCACTTATCCACGTGTCCGCTCTTCGGGCGCCGATGGCGGTTGGCTCGCGCGGCTGCGATTAGATCATCTGGGGATGATCGGACGGTGTAGACGAGGCGCGATCCAACGGCTTGGGCTCGACCTGGGGAGGGCTCCTCGATCCAACGGCTTGGGGGCGATGAGGAAGAACAGCGAAGAACGCCGGCGAGGCGGACTTCGCCGCTCCAGATCTTCGTGCTCCGGCGTAGTTAGGGCTTCAAAATGGTCGTGGAGCGACCCCTGGTCCTCCTCTATCAACTGGTGGCGGCAAAAAGACACGGCAGAGACCGTGGCGCTCGCAGGTGACCGGCGGAGCTGGTGGGCTGCGTCTGCTCCGGCGAGCTTCAAAATCCGCTTCCAGGTATCGTTGCTCGTTCTTTGACCTGCACAAATGGTCAACGGGTCCAGGGAAAACTGCCTGGACCCTTGGATGGTCGGGGGGAAGGCGTGGTTCGCGATATGGGTGCACGGCCGGAGGTGCGCTCCGGCCAAGGTGCGTGATTTGGCGATATGGTTGATGAAACTTCGATTTTTTTGGGGGATATTGATCCTTAAGCTAACAGGAACGAAATGGTACAAAGAAATAGGCGGGGGGATGCCCTCGATGGCCGGAGCCAGAGGAGAAAGAGTACCTCGACGCCGGCTGTTGGCGGAGGTGATGGAGGCTCCCTCGACTTCGCGCGCCTTGGCTGAAGGGCTGGTGATGGAGCTGTCACCTCCACGGAGCTCAGGAGCACGATGGTGGCGCTGAAGGGTGGACCAAGGGGACTCGATTCGAAATGGAAGAGGGGGAGTTGGTTTTAAGTGGTTTGACCCGAGGTGACAGGGGCTCAAAGATCAAGAGCTCTGGAGCGATTCATTGATCCACAATCCAATGTAAGATATGGGCGAGCCTCCTCGATCATCGATGATCAAAAGTCAAGAAGACGCTAGCACGAAATGAGGTGCCTAACGTCCTCGAAAAAAATCGAGAAATCGACCCAAAAACAGGCCTCTGACAAGGCTACAGGGGGTAGGTTACCTAGTTGACCGAGGTCAACTAGGGTTTGCACCTGGTTGGTCCACGTGGACCAACCAGGAAAAACCCTGAGTTAATTTTTTGTTAATTCATTTAAAAATACTAAATAGCCGAATTAATTATAAAGTATAAAATAAAAAATGCTCAAAATTTTATGTAGTATTTTATTCTGATTTTTATTTATTTTTATGACTTAAATTTTTACAAGTTACCCTTTTAACCCTATATAGGTATAATACCTATGTATCTTGCTATTTAATTTTTATTTAAGTATTTTTAATTTATTTTAGTTTGGTTTTTATTTTCTAAAATTATAAAATACTTTTATATACACCAATATATTTTTATTTTAATTTTCTGATATATTTTATACACTTAATAAAATACCGGTGTATTTTGTATAGGTATATACATAGGCAGTATACCTATGTAGTTTTTATACAAGTATTTTTATTTTTATTTTGTTCTTTGCATTTTATTTTAATTTTAGCGCACATATATAGTATAAGTAACATTTAAAAAATTATAAAAAATATAAAAATATGAAGAATAATGAATAAATAATAAATTGAATATTTTATTCAGTACAAGTATACAATGAGGGTCCAAAACTCAACTTTCAAACCGTAGCTCCGCCAAATGCGAAACCACCGCCATTGGATAGATTATTTTATTCTATATACAATTAAAGGTGAGTTTGCTACATTTGGAGTTGTCAGTTGTGAGATACGGGTCTGGGAAGTTGGGATTTTGGATTCTTATTCAGACCATAACTTTTCATCTGTACATTATTTTTCAGTGAAATCAATTTTGTAATTTTCTTTATTAATTTATCTACAACTTTCATGTACAAAGTTTCTTTATTTGGTGTATAAAAAGTGGAACCAAAAATAGGTCCCAAAATGAATAAAGAATGAATGAAATAAAATAGGTATTTGACCCTTATCTCCCCCTACTTTATTCCTGGTCGACCTATTCATCAAGATGCCTAGGTCTCGGGGGTTTTGGGTCATAAAATATTTACAATATTTTATTCTTTTTCTTTTCTTTATTTATTCTATAATTTTGGCCTTAATTACAGTATTTTATACACTATTGTGATGCACATGCATGGATGCTAAGATGGTGATTTTAATGCTATTTACAGGCATTTGCCAGGGTTTTTGGTGCCAAAATGATAGAATAAAGATGATGAAATGTGGATTCATCAATTACCCCTACATCTTCCACTAGCCACTCGGTGGAAGAAAGCCGTGTTCGCATCACCTTCTCTGAGCCAGGTGCTCCTAGATTGTTGCCTCCATTCAATAACACACTTCATATCATCATCGGCAATTCTCTTCTGGTCCAGCGCAAGCTGGGCCAGCTCGACACTGGTCTGGTCTTGAAGATCCTTCACGACGTCAAGCCTGGACAATTCTTCCTCCACCCTAGCCGCACGACGCACGATTCTAGATCCCCTCTTGAACGCACACAGACGCGTGCGCAAAGAGACCAAATTTCGCACAAACTACGTCATCGTAGAGCCGGAAACCGATAGGGAGGACCAGTACTCAATGACCAGATCCGGAAAGGAGTCCTCCAAAATCTAGATCCTCTCATATTTGAAAAAACCCCCTCGACGGCGCGAGTTCACCCAAATCCCAAAGAATCGGAGTGTGATCGGACTGAGTCCTTGGCCTAACAACCACGAAGGACATGGGGAAGAGATCTAGCATCTCTAAGGAGGCCAAAAACCGGTCAATATGTGACCGAGAGGTAGGTTTCCTCCAAGTGTACCCCAAGCCAGCCGCATCCAGCACCTCCAGCTCCTTGGAGTCAATAACATCCACAAAATCCTCAGAGCCCAGATCTTGCCCCCCCTAGAATGCGGCCGATCTGCGGATCGAAGCGTAACATTGAAATCACCGCCAACGAGCCAAGGGGCCCCCATGAAGGCTGCCCTAGCCGCATGCAAGTCCGCCCACAACTCATGCCTCTCAATAAGAGTGCACAACCTGTAGACACAAGAGAGGGCCAATAGGGAAGACAAACGAATGCACTCCATAAGAACGGTGAGGACATGCATGCCCCTGAGCTCGGCACGGAAATTGAGAGCCGAACTTCTCCAAGCCAAAAGCAAGCCTCCGTAAGAAATTAAGGCATCGATAACCCTGAACTCTTCAATGCCACCTGCATCAAAGGAGCACCAGACCAAATCAGCAAAATTTGAATCTTCATCTCTGAATCAGTATAGCATCATATCCCCAATCTCGAAAACACGCACCGAGGATCTACCTCTTATCCAGGTCACCTACACCCCTAACATTCCATGAAAGAACCTTCATTGGGAGAATAATTTCGAACCTTGAGTGCAAACCACTCCCACCAATTCCATAATTCGAGCCTTCTACTCCGAGATCGGCGGAAGCACCCCATGTAAAGGCCTTGATCTCTGCCTCCTCCTATAACGCTTTCCCGACTTCTTGTCAGCTGCATTGTCCCCTACAGGACCTGAACCATCCGCTTCCAAAGACAAACCAGAAGATACCCCCTTTACTGTTCGCTTTCCCATCCCCGAGCCGCACTCTGACTGCTCATCAAAGCTCAAGCCCACCGAAGGAGCGAGACCCTTGGCATGGACCAGGGGATCATCAGAGCAAATATGTGACACGAGCGAGATACCTTCCATACCCCCGCGAGCCCTCCCTTTTTGGGACATGAAATCAAAAGTACCATAGTCGTATATCCCATAACATTGCCTACATACGGATCCGAAAGCCTGAAATTGAGATAGGGAGCAAGAGCCCACGTGCGTGAGGCTTGAGAACCAAAAAGTACCCAATCGCCCGCTTCTACATGCCACGAAGGTGAGGAGATCAAAAAATGAAGCCCCGAGACAGATCCTCCAAAGGACGCCTCAACGCCTCCTCGTGACCCGAGCCCGACGTGACAAAAGCTGGAAACCCAACCGCCAAACTGGAAGAGGAAGCGTCAACCGTCGATGTCGGAGACACCGGCGACAGCAGAGGATCGAGAAGAAGCAGCTCCACTCGGAAATAGAACCGACCGATACCCAAGATCACTGAGAAGGGCGAGTCTCTCAGGTAAAGAGCCACATCCGCACAATTGCAGTCCATCAGCAAGAGGGTGGCCTCCGGGTCAGACCCCATGCACATGCCATCCTCCAGAATCGAGACCACTGAGCCCCAGTGTTTGAGGATCAGACCTAAACAGTAAACAAAGCAAGAGAGGAAAGGGACCCCCTCGCACCCGCATCAAACACCTTGTAGAATCGTCCCCTGCCTTGTCCGCAAAGCGCAACACTCTTCACGTAATCGTAACAACAACGCCGATAGAAAGAAGGTGGTCCTTCTGCGACGAAGATAGTCCACGAGCACAATACCTACGATTTGCCAGCGGCACCGCATCCCCGAAGAACTGAATACCAAAAAGATCGGAAAGATAAGCTTGCACAGATTTCGTCGATAGGGAGCCCTTCAACCAAGACCCCACGAGTGCATGGGAGAAAACACCGGGCACAGGGCCCTCCACAACCGAAGCAAAAGAGTGAGCTCCCCGCAGCACGTCACTGCTAGGCGAAGAAGAGACCCCTTCCAAACTCCGTGTCGGCTGACGATTCAGCACGTCGAGGCAAAAGGCTTGTCGGTGGCCCACCTTCCTGCACACAAAACAACGCGGAGGTGCCGAGCATGACGACGCCAAATGACCACAAAAACCACACTTGAAGCACCTTCTCCTCGTCTTCTTGTGTGAGACGTGCACCCAATCCGCGCCGGCATCTCTAGTCACCTCCCCGATCAACGAACACTTTCCGCCAACCGCCTCCGAACCATCTCCCTCCGATGACTAACCACCCACTTCCAAACCATCCGGACACTGAACTTTTTCACTTTTGCTATATTTGATCGAAGGATTGTGGACTGGACACGTGGTTTTTCATATGATGTAGGATAGTTCGATGATCAAATGGCGGTAAATAAACTCCAATCGAATCTTTGAAGATTTTCAAGTATATCATTACGAATTGACATTGAACTTTTGTCTATATGAGCCTCTATTAATTTTATATTTACATAAAATACCTATTACTTTTTAAAATTATTGTTCCATCGAACTCTTTCATCTAATACACAATAAATTATGTTGCTTGTTTTTAAGTATCTCCATTTTCTATATTCATTTTTCTATTAATATTGTAGTTCCCATACAATTCATAAAAACTTTCATATTGTATTATATGATTTTATTAAACTAGAGTTACAACTTGAAATGTTGTCGATTATTGCTAAGAGCAAAATTTGCCACTATGAATTTACAAACAAAATAAAATTTTGAATTAGAAATATAAGAATGGCATTAAATTTATTAACTGCATTAAAAAAGGATCCATGGCAGAGTTTAAAAAGTGATGTTAATGATTTTGAAATATCTAAAAAGCTACTATTTGATAACCGATCATTAAGATTTATTTTAATGTGGCCTAAGACTAATAAATTTGAGATGTTCATACTATGAATCCATCCTTTAATCTTGGTAGTTAAAAATTACATTAAAACAAATCTATAGTCATCTCCAATAAAGAAAAGCAAAATTAAAAAAAGAAAAAGAAAGAAATGGAGAAGAGGGTGTACTCCATGGGTTGGGTAATGGAGAAGGAGTGGTGGTAAGATGGGATTAAATAAGTAATTGAAGATTCAAGAACTCTGCATCATGGAAATACAAAAAAATATCAAACTATTTGCTAGAAAACAATGAATGTTCATTGTATGAACAAAAAATTTCAGCACAACAAAATTTTACCTTTCGAAATCATTGATGCTAAGGAAATAATTTCCACAATGATTTCTAATATCCATAATGAATACAAATAATAGATCAGGGATACCTCTTGAAGCGTCAGTTTCCAGTAAAAGAAACCTTCTAAATCAAGTCCAATCCGCAACGTCTCTCTTGTGGGCACAGAGATGAATCGTGTTGCTTCCTACGAACTTGGACGTCATCTTCACGAATCGGACTTCAAAGAGAGAGGAGAGGATGTGTATAGAGAGTCTTATACTCTCTAAAATTATCTCATAATGATCAAGGAAACTTGGAATTATGAGGAACAAGCATATTATGAAAGAGAGGCATTGACTTCAGGGGACGTCTATGAGGAGTCTTTAGACGTTTTCCATGGTCTCCTTGAATTATGGATCCTGAGATATGATTTAGTCCTTATTCAACAATAAATAGGACTGGAATTATCTCCTTTCATTCACTAATTACTTAATTAAGCAATAACATTGGAAGCATAATCCAATTAGGATTCTCATAGAGGGTTCCATGTGCCATCATGATACATGCCTCCCACTTTCCTGGTTTCGATTATATCTCAAAGTTTAAAAGTAAGCTTGGACAATTCATAATTATTTATAAATAGTTTTGAACTTGGGATGTTTGCTTTTACATCGTTTTCAATGGTGATTTTCTTTCCTGGTTTTAATATAATTATTTTCGATAGAATTTTTAGAAATACTACTAATTATTATATACAATTAAGTGAATAAAGTTTGGAAAAATATATACACATGTGATCTACAATAAATATATAAAGTTTGCACACTATATAAATAAAGAATAATTGGTCATTTTATATACAAATTAGTTTTTATGTAGTTTCTTAATTTTTTTCCTTATCTCTCTACTTTCTGATTAGTTGACCAAGTCAGTATTGACTATGTCTTTAGGTTAGATTCTAAGTATGTGCATAACAACCTTATTGCATTTCTTTTTCCTTTTTTATGATATTTTTTAATGTTTATTTCATGTTTTTATTCACAAAGATGTATTTACAAAAGCAAGATAGTATTCAATATTTACATGTATTTGTCAAGGATTTTAGCATAAAATGTAAGAATAATGTCGATGAATCCCATAGTCGTCAGGGGTTAAATAGTAGAAAATCCCCATTTATATAGTGATGATAAATGCAAAAACCCATGAGATATCAAGCTAAAAAGGCCCGTTGGGTTGTGTTCATCTCCTGCTACAAGGTTTTCTTCACGGGTCTCTAAAAACACAAATGTAGATGCCCGTGGTACAAATGCATATGTAGTTGATGGTTGCTCAACGAGTGTGAACCTCTATTTACGTTATGTGAATACCATTACATGGTATAACCCATCATCTCAGCATATTCTAGGATATAATTCACATCATTATCGTATTCCACATTCCCTGGATAATATGTACCTTGACCTTGTCGCATTAACATGATTTTACTAATTAAACTAGCATATATCATATTAAAACTTGTTTTATCTATTTTATACAACCTCCCTCATCAATAAAATCCTTCTTAAAATTCAAAATGGAACCTCCACTTGACAAAAGCACAACACATTCGAACTCGTCCTAGTTTATCTTATCACACCAACGAATTATTAACATGAAGAAGTACTCGAAAAAACATATTACAATATATGATACATCATATAGTGATTCAAAACCTAAATTTCCACTTCAGCCATTCCTAGAATGACGAAGTGAAAGAATGACAAACTTGTTAATTCTCGTTTTGGACGGAGTGAGGAGGCATTGAAGAATGAGGGGTGGTAAGTGAACTAGTAGTGATAGAATTGCGCAAAGCAATTACATGGATGCGATAGCGAAGAGGAGCGGGTGTGAGCTTGTTGATTCGAAGCACAGAGCAACAAGAGTGGGAGCAGGGCATTGATGATCAACAAGAGTGGGAGCAAGGCATTGATGATCCTATATGAGGCCATAACCACCAATTCTTGAAACTGTTTACCTCGAGAGGCAGCTTGCTTAATTACATCGCTCAACTTAAAACTTTTGTTGGATGTGTACGGGAAATAATGTTTTCATAATAGGATCCTGATAAATTTTTCTCAGTAATCTATATATTATAGTTAAAGTTGGGTTTTCACCCAAGCTCTAGCTACGTGGTTCACCATATTTTCTCCGCTTCTCCTTGGCACCCACCGTCACATGTGCACCATTTCAAGAGGATGGGTGGCGTGTATTGTGTACATCACACATAGACATGGCTTATTTCATATAAACCTCAGAGGTCTGAAGACTTACATGAAGGCCCCACACAATCGAAGTCTTATCTCCAGAATCTGGGCACAAGTTCCCTGGGCTTTCTACATCGAGAACAATGTTCTTCATATTCCGCAACTTAATTAAGACACCCATTGTCTAATATTATAGTGCACATCATGTTCCATGCCTTAATACCCTCATTGTCTACTAATATCCGGATTTGCATGTTGGTCCTTCACATAGATGCCTTTCACATTCAATGGTGATAACTATAAATTTCTGCTCCCCCAACTCCTAGGTTTCCATGTCTGTCCACATCGCCATGTACAACCTTGAACTTGACGACTCCTCAATTTCCTCTTTGTCGGCCAACCCGTCTCCCTGCAATATACTCCATTTTCACCATCATCTACATTGCCTTCCTCGCCTACTGGCTTTACATCTGCCTCTGCCTCGTCAAACACCACCCCTTCACCCAAAAAATCCAGATCATCATGGTACTCCTCATTGCCAAGGTCCTCCATTTCATTTTTCTCCGTTGAGGACCAGGATTACATCCATGTCTTCGATACCCCATACGGCTAGGTTGTCCTCTTCTACCTCTCCCAGCTCCTCCACTGGTCCTCTTCTTTACTATCATTTTCCTCATCGACCCTAGGTGGTCCTTCCTCAAATATTCCTCTGGGATCACGAGAAGAAGTTTCTCATGTTCACGATCTCACTCCAGTTTGTGTGACATTACATTGGTTATTCTTGCGACATTGCATTGGTTGTTGTTGATGGTAAGGGGGGGTCTAACTCCTCTGGATCACATGGAAACATGTGTTTTTGTTGTTGGCATTGTGTGATGTTGAGTCATGTTGTTCGATTGTTTGGTTGATCTAGACTCTCAAGGAGACATCCGCCACCATCGGGAAGGTAGCTAAGAACCTCGAGAAACTTATGCTCTTTTCAGAATTTTTACATTCTTGTCGTTGTGTACCTCTACTTCATGAGGATCATGGTGTACATTTGCAAGACGCTCACGCTATACAAGTATATGCGCGTCAGCAAGCCAATATTGGTAGACAAGATTAGATGGAAGATAACAAGATTATGCCTTGTTATGGTTACCAACTATCTAGAGTTGTACGTATAATTCCGAATGTGTTTTTGTCACTTATTCCCTTCTCAACTTCTACAATATCAGTTATGTCCCTCCATTTTTTACAATAGAGTAAATTACAAAAAAAGTCCATAAACTATACACCTGATTTCAATGTCATGCCTGAACTTTAAAAAGTAACAATATGGTACCCGTACTTTCAAATTCGTCTCATTGTGGTCCCAGACTATAGAAATTTAAGGTTAAAATGACGAAATAATCAACTAAATTTCTATGGTGAAGGACCACATTGAGACAAATATGAAAGTTAGGGTACCACATTGTTACTTTTTAAAGTTCAAGTATGATATTGAAATCATGTATACAGTTCAAGGACTTTTTTGTAATTTAGTTCAAGGACTTTTTTGTAATTTACTCTTGATATTATAAATTGTGTCCCGGACTTCTTACAAAATTCATAGTTCTGCCATGTTGTTAGGGTAAAGTATGTGCTTAACTGATGTTACAAAAGGACAGAACCATGACTTTTGTAAGAGGTCAGGGGCACAATTAAGATTAAAAAAAGAGGTATAGCTGATATTGCAAAAGTTAAGGACATAAGTGATAAAAATACATTTGGAATTATAGAAGGTTCATGCATAATTATGAAAGTATACATGGGTATGAATGTAAAAATCTCTTCAAATAATATGCATTCAATATAATAGCATAAATCCAATTATTAAGATAAGTTTGTTATATTTCTTTAGAAAATTTTCTCTTATAATAATGTTAGAACCTGTCTGGGAAGATAGACTATTTTGACATCAAGATTGGTTTACATCAATGTTCATTTTTTAGTCCATTTCTTTTTACTTTGATTATGGACGAGTTGACAAGTCACATTCAGGATGAGTTATCTTGATGTATGTTATTTGCTGATGATATTGTGCTGATTGACGAGACTAGAGATGGAGTAAATGAGAAGCTTGAGGTCTGGAGACATGCATTGTAGACTAAAGGATTTCATATAAATAAGGCTAAGATGAAATATCTGGAGTGCACCTTTGATGGAAGCAATGGTGAAGGAATCGGTGTGAAGATTGATGATGGTAACATTCGAAAGAGAGATTCTTTTAGATATGGGATCTATTTTGCAACACGATGGGGAAATTGATGTAGATGTTACTAGCAGAATAAATGCATGCTGGCTAAAGAGGAGGAGAGCCTATGCTATTCTCTATAATAAGAAATTTCCTTTTAAAAATTAAAGGAGAGTTTTACAAAGCAGCTATAAGACATGATATGCTCTATGAATCTGAATGTTGACATGTGAACCATAGACATGTGCAGAGAATGGATGTAGCAGAAATGAAAATGTTAAGATGGATGTGTGGACACACGCCTAAAGATCAGATCCAGAATGATGCAATCAGAAAGAAAGTTGGTATTGCTCCGATCAAGGATAAGATGCGAGAAAATTACTTAAGATGGTTTGATCATTTGCAAAGAAGGTCATCTAATGCACTAGTTAGGAGATGCGAGTGTTGGGATATTGAACCAGCTAAGAGAGGGCGAGGACGGCCCAATAAGTGTTGGAAAGAGATTATATGAAGGGATCTTAGTTTTTTGGATATAAGCCCGAGATTGACCCAAGATAAATCTGAATGGAGGTAAAGAATCCATATAGCCGATCCTACTTAATTGTGGGAAAAAAGCTTGCTGTTATTGTAATAATATTTGAACCCATTCAAAAAGTTAGTTGAATTGCTAAAAGAAGGATCAAACTTCTAAGATATAAAGTTATATGAAACTCTACTATGCTCACTCTGACCCTAAATACTACAATATTCTTTAAATATGCCAATTGTTGATTTTTTTAGAATTAAAATATAACTTTGAATTTCTTAATATAATGCTCTAATTAACTGTGAAGTCCACTTTCATTATTTTTTTCCTAGGTTAATAATACTGTAAAGATAAAATTATACAAGATTGTATGGACTTAGAACGAAGAGATGTGTTACCTTCTTGATATTCAATGTTACACATTTATTACTTATGGGTTAGTTCAACTCTTTTTAATAATTTGATATGTTTAATTGATATAGAAGGCAAAGAAAACAACCGTCACCTTTACATGTAAAAAAATAAAAACAAAATAAAATGAAGAAACACGATTAACCCAAACATGCAAACATTTAACTATTATCGTAAAATACCAAGAGTATAAAATGCGGTACAAAATGATATACCAATCTAAGTTCAAAAACTAAGCTACAAAGTCTAAGTAATTATAACATGAATGTTTGGTTTGAGTTCGAAAGAAGATCTCTAAACAATTATTATTTGTTTGTTTTTCCAATAGTTGGTTTGTAACGATCATTCATGCAACAACCCTGTAAGTTAACATTTTTAACGTACTATATAACTTTTTCTATATCATGTTATTTTTCTAATTTAGACATCGTATAGTCCCACATCGAAGCACGACTAGTATAAAAAAACAAGGACATTTTTTATATTTTAAGAAAATAATAATTGTAAGAGTTAAAGGCATTCGGTAGAAGAATAAGGGAAAGAGATAATGAGAGATAAGGGGGATAATAATCTTTTTGTTTGCTTAGAGGGAGATGATAAGGTGGAACAATGACGGATAACTGATAGTTATTCGTTATTCTCTATTCGATAGGAGTAAAATGATAATGGCGGATATTGAGGTTATGTTAGATAAGATTGTTAGATAAGTGTTAGTTGTTTGCATTTTTTAGAAGGAGAGACCTATGATAAAGGAGCAACGAGGGAATTCTCATTCCTCATTTTGACTCTTGGACCAAAATATATCATGTACAAGAGAAGAGGGAGATGGATAAGGAGTGCGAACAACCCCCTTAAAATGCCATATTTTGAAGAGTTCAATAGTTAAGACTATATATTAAGGGGCATTTGGTTCGGGAATAAGTATGAATAAGGATGTAGAAAAAGGAAATAAGGGTCTATTATCCGTTCAACTAGAGTATAGGAATAAGGAGAATAAGCCGGAATAAGTGCTATTCTCTATTCGCCTAACTATTGGGGTTAAGGAATAAGGTCTGAAAGCTAGTTAAAGTTGTTGGTTGAAATTTATTTTGTTGAGTTGAAATATATAGTAAGTTGGTAATATATAATCATCACTTATAAATTGGTAAGAACTTCCACCCAAAAATAAAAAAACCAAAATATACGAAGCTAAAGTTCAACGTACATTATTTATTGCATTATGACATGCTTATCCTTGGTTCCTCTACAATCTCATGCGGGGAAGTTGATATGGACGTCATCTTTACCATCAGTCTCTACTTCTCCCGTAGCTGATGTTGGGTTTCCTCCAGCTTCTTAACAAAGAACTCTTCTAGCACATTTATTAAATCCACCAAGAATACCCTCTCTACTGCAAGGATTCATGAGTCGGGGTCAACGTTGATGCCTTTACCTTGTACCCGCAGGATATCTGCATGGAATGACATGATTTGATAGTTTTCCTTATTGAAATGGATAAATGAAGTTTAAATGTATTCAATGGGAAGAAATTACCTTTTTGGGCAGCTGTACCACAAACGATCCTCAACATCCTTGTGTCTGCGCAAGTCCTTGAAGAGCAAATCGACATCGTCTAGACAGAAGCATCTACGTCCATGAGTCTTTGTCCGATTGCAAAAAGCGTGACCATAACTAGGTTGGGTTCCTAGAGAAATTTTGAATGTCGATAAATAAAAAAAAGTCACAAAATAATTAAACATTATACAGTTTCTCAAAAAAGCGGTAAATAAATTAGGAAAAAAATTCTCTCAGATTGCATCTTCCGCATACATGTCAATGTTGACAGTTATGTCGGCTAAGCCACGCCACCATAGTAGCCGCACTATCATGTTCGTTGTCGCATCGTCGGTTGGTTATTTGAAACGTGTGACATCATCATCAGGCTAAGAAATCATGATCGTGAAAAAAAATAACAAAGCAATTGAATCGAAAACCATCAGAGATGTTGGACATAAAGTTTTCTCGATACAATATGGTACAACATCGATGTAATCTCCCAAGCAGTAAAACAGAAAACATATATGTGGATGTGTGCTTTGGCACTAGAGGGATGTAATTGCTTCGTGTATTCTCCCCCATACTCTTCGTCCTCTAGGACTGCACACAGATATGTCATGTTCAACATGATCAAGTTGTATCTCATCACGACGATTGCCACCATGCCCTCTATTTCCTACGATAGAGCTCCTATAAATATTGACAAAAGGCATTGTATGAGAATATCACCAATCAAAATAAATGTGGAAAGACTAGACTCCCACATATTGTTTGTGAAGACATAAAATTATTATAAAATAAATAAATTCCAACATAGTTCATATGGTTAAACACACATACGATATTGAAAGGATCCAAATCATCACGACACTACCGCAACCCTCCAAACACCAAAGGTGAAGCATCCCTTTAGCTTGCTGAGTTGGATGCTTAGCTAGACAACTAACTTAGCTGGCACAGACATGGCGTGCTTGAAGATAATCCATTCATAAGGGTCATAGAGGCTGTGTGAGTCGAATTTGTGCCTCTGGAGGCAGACCCGTAAGCAACACCTCCAACTCATCCAGAATCACCCCCGCCCCTCTTGTGGATTCTTTGGGTTCCACGATCAAATATGCTCCCTTTACAGTCCAACATTTGTGTTCGTAGACGAACCACATTCTCGCCTATAACCTGTGAATCCATGGGGCACCATCACTCTGGGAATGCTTGCTAGTCGAGGTCAGTCCCCCTGTATCCTTACATCGCCTCCTACTAGAGGGTTGACTAGGTGGCCCCTCTTATTGAACCAGATCAGGCACCTCAGGCGCATCAATTTCCTCTTCGAGCTCATCCTCGAAGGCCTACTGTATCTTCGTATCCCCCTCAAAAAAGGCTACAAATGATCTTGGTGGTGCGGTCTAAGAAGAGAAGGTGTATGTACCCCTGGCGGTGTAGTCTCCTACCATTGCATCCATCAGGTCGTAATGAGGGAAGGATTTCCTTCGATAGGGTTTGTAGGCCTTGTCGACATGAAGGGAACAAGATTAATGCTATAAATGATCTAAGAACATGTACTAGTTTCTAATGTAATTACAAACAGTAAGCCATGCTTCCTCATCAGGTGCGACTATTGTACATGATATCGGCTCCCACCCCCAACTACTCTTTGTCATCAGGTGGACGAACAACGTGTAGTCCTTCTTAATTGTCTTCCATCTATTGTTGAGCTTTGTCTTATCCCAGTTTTTTCCGGTCTGCATCATGAAGTGGGTAATGATGCTAGGCCAGGTCGACGGTGTGAATTATCCTCCAACCCAGTCTCCTATGTCAAAATTGGATTAATATTGGATGAATAGCTGCAGCTCCATCAAATTAGCAGAAAATGAACATCAATGCAGGACTCCAATCCATGTTCAATACAATGGCTAAGCGATCACCAACAACACAAACATGGTATACCAATCAAAGCAGTAGGATCTCGGAGTATAATGTGTCAATTATACCAATAAATGACCTTTTTAGTCATAAATTGAAAGCATCCAAGAACAACAACAAGGCATCATAGAGCAATAATTCATTAACATTTCTCAGCAAATGAATACCTCAAAGCAAATTAACATAGTACCTTCAATCAACCAAATATGGTGAACATTCAAGAACAATATCAAGGCATCATAAAGTGGCAACATTGGAGCTCTTAGCTCAAGATCTAGCCAATAGAGCATCATATAGATAGTAATAACAACAAATGACCATCTCTCAAATCATTAACAACTCTCAGCAAATGAACATATCAAAGCAAATTAACATAGTACCATCAAACAAGCAACCAAGATGAACATCCAGGAAAAATAACAAGTCATCGTAGAGTAGTAGCATTGCATTTAAGCTCAATCTCCAGTCAATAAGCATCAAATCAAGAGTAATAACAGTAATTGGGCATCTCGATGCTCATTAACATCTTTGAGGATATGAACATCTCACAAATTAAGATAGTATTATCAAACAAGCAATCAATATGAACACTCAATAACAACAACAATATATCATAACGCAACAACATTGCATCTCTCATCTTACTCTCCCACCAATAAAGCATCAAATCAAGAGTAATTGCAACAAATGAACATCTCTCATCTCATTAACATCTGTGAGGATATGAACATCTCACATCAAATTAAGATAGTACCATCAAACACGTAACTAAGATGAACACCTAAGAACATCAACAAGGCATCATAAAGCAACAACATTGCAACTCTTAGCTCAATCTCCAAACAATAAGACATCAAATCAAGAGTGCTCACAACAAACGAGTCTCTCTCATCTCATAAACATCTTTGGGGATATGAACATCTCACAACACATTAAGATAGCACCATCAAACAAGCAACCAAGATGAATAATCAAGAACAACAATAAAGCATCATAGAGCAGCAACATTACAGCTCTCAGCTCAAGCTCCGACCAATAGGGAATCGCATAAAGAGTAATAAAATAAATTAAGATAGTGTCATCAACAAAACAACTGATATGAACATCCAGAAACATCAACAAGACATCATAGAGCAGCAACAATGTAGCTCTAAGCTCAAGCTCCAACCAATAAGGAATAAAATCAAGAGTAATCACAACAAACGAGTATCTCTCAACTCATAAACATCCTTAAGGATATGAATATCTCACAACTAATAGAGCATCAAATGAAGAGCAATCACAACACATGAACATTTCTCAGATCATTAAAATCTCTTAGCAAATGGCCATCTCACATTGAATTAACATTGAACCATTAAACAAGCAACCAACATGAATATCCAAGAACAATAATAAGGCATCAAAGAGAAGCAACAGAGTAGCTCTCAACTCGAGCTCTAGCTAATAGATCATTGATGAATCTCCATTTCAACGCCTTTATTCTTTCATTTTGGCCTTATATCCTTAGCTAAATGTATGTATATATCATTGAGTTGCCAAATAAACATTCTACAAAGTGTACAAAATACTGTATAAAATACTATATAATTTATGTATTTGATTCCAAATAAAAGAATAAAGGATAGAAAAGAAAAAGAATGAAATGTTAAAGACACTGCGTGACCCTAGACCTCGAGATCCAATCATTATGATGACTTGATCGACAAGGAATAAAGTTGGGGGAAATAGGACAGAAGAACTGTATATACAGAAAATCACATACAAAACCCTAATTTAATTTAATTTGCCTAATAATTATTTTGGGACCTTTTTATTTAATTATTTTTACACCTCAAATAATAAACCCTCAACATGAATATTGTAGATAAAAATACAAAGAAAAATACAAAATTCATTTCACAAAAATAGTGCACATTTTGCCCGGAACATACAAAATAAAATACCGCAAAGAAAACTTTTCAGACTTGTATCTTCTCTGCACTGTATCAAAATTGATCAAACTCACCTTTAATTATATATAAAATTTAATAAGCTATTTCATAAGTGGTTTCATTCAATTTAGAGTTAAGATACAAAAGTAGGTTTTGAGCCATCATTGTGCAGTATACAAGTATATTATATTCAATATATTTATTATTTATATTTTTCAATTTATTTTATTTTTGTAAAATTGTAAATATTTTTTAAAACACATGTCCATAATTACAATAAAATAAAAATAAAGCATACACTTCGATACACAAATAAAATATACTATAATATACCTATAAAGAATATGTACATAATTAATTAACTATACAAATAAAGTCAAAAAAATAAAATAAAAATACCTAAATATGTAATTAAATAAACTAAAAATATATGAATACTT
Organism: Ottelia alismoides; assembly: GCA_037367405.1. NCBI lineage: Eukaryota > Viridiplantae > Streptophyta > Magnoliopsida > Alismatales > Hydrocharitaceae > Ottelia > Ottelia alismoides. The sequence goes on from JAZKJV010005507.1 coordinate 38,666, forward strand.
ATATATTAATAAAATATACAATACACATTAAAAATAAAATACCAATATACATGTATATTCACTTATAATTATACATGTAAAAAGTAACTGATTAACCCAAAAATCGATGGTCTTAAGTTCCACACAAAGCGGGAACTCAGTCGCTGAATCGACCACACTAGATTTGGATTAAGTCAACAATTAACCCACAAAAGATAAATCAAGCAATGAAAGTAAATTTGCAGAGTTAAAATTTATTATAACTCTACAATGAATGTGTATAGTGTGCAAGCATATAGAGGTCGAACACATGGGACAAGCAGGATAGATCGACAAACAAGCTCAAGAATGGGAGTGATCAAATGTCAACAAGTGTGCTATTTTTGTGGGTTTTAGATTTTATATTTTTATGTTTAATTTTTTATTTTATATTTTTAAATTTTGATTTTTAATTTTCAGATTTTGTATTTTCTTTTTATATTTTGTGTTTTTATATTTTCTTTTTCTTTAATAGAGAGATATAAGACTATATATATATATACAAGAGAGATGAGAGAGATATATAGATAGGTAAAAATACTTAAAATACATGAAATAAAGTATTTTTGTGCTTTTTATTTTTTCTAAAGTTTTTTTGATTTTTCCTAATTTTTTTGGTATTTTTAAAGTCAAAAATACTGAAAATAATGCACAAGATAAAAGGCTGAAACTAAAATGGAGAGATAAAGTATCAATCAGTGTCAAAAAATCTCCAAATTAATTTTAAAGTAAAGATAATAAAACAAGAAAATTCAGAGACAAAAATTATATTTTTAGGATTTTTGTGGAATTTTTAAGATTTTTACGAAGGTTTTTGAGGTTTTGCTATTTTTAGGAGTTTTCTCTTTTTATTTTTTTTATTATTTTTGGTCGAAGTCAAAATATGCAAAAACACACGAAATATATTTTTTTGAATTTTTTTGAAAATGTTTTATATTTTTTTATGTATTTTCTAATGCAAACAATGAAGAAAATGCATGTTTTTAAATTTTTATAAATAATAAAATGCAAAAAAATACAAATTAAAAATATAGCGTGATAGAGCAATGCAACAGACACACAATGATATTTTTTTAGGAATTTTTAGAGTTTTATAGATGTATGAAATAATTAGAGACAACAAAGAGAAACTACACTACTAGCAAGGGCGTTTTTGCAAATTTCCAAAATATCAGGGACAAAGTGCAATTTTTCCACAAAAAAGACAAGTGATTAACAAAATTTCCAGACCAATCACAAATAACCAAAATCCCAGGGGTATGCATGCAATATTCCCACCGACGCTTGTGGTACTCATGCGCCTAGCAGGAGCTATTTTGTAATTTTCAAAATCGCGGGGACTTTCTTGCAGAACTTCCAAAGATATAATAACTTGATAAGAATGTTTCTGGGGCAAATCTAAATAAACAAACAACCGAGGGTCCCCCGCAAATTGGCCGCGCTTTACGTACACCATTCACGTGAGGTGACGTGGCTAGGGACCCCTATGCAAATACTAGAAGTTTTGGGGGCTGTTTGTAAATTTGACAAAATATTAAAGCAGCAGAGGAAAGTTTATAAGATATAATTAAATAACAACAACGACTGTGCTAATTCTGCAAAATGCCAAACCTAAGAAGGATCGGACAACAGATGATCGATGACTTGCCACGCGTCGCGCTCTCCTTGCGCGATACCCCTTCACGATCTCTCGGCCGAGATTAGAAGGTAGATGATGATCGGATGGCTGAGGGCGAGAGGGATCCAACGGTTTCTTCTTGTCTGGAAGAACGAGGTTGATCCGAAGGTGTTGGGGCTATCTGCATGAACACGCCAAGAACTCGAGCTTGGCGAGTTTGGATCGACCAAAGCTCGAGCTCCTGCGCATCTGGAGCTCCTCCGCCAGGCACCGTGTACTCCTGCAGTCCTGCTCTTGATGCTGGAGGCGTCAAAAGGCGACGACAAACACTAGAGCTCCCCCACGACGCAGGAGAAGGGGGGGGGGGTCCCAGGTACCTTCGGCGAAGAGAAAAATCGCCTCTAGATGCGTGTATTACTCGTGGTACCTGCAAGGAAGAAGTGATAGGGTCGGGGGTAAATTTCCCCGACCCCGTAGGGAGGCGAAATGGGATGGGAAGGCAATGAAAATGAGCTCGCTGGAGCAAGCTCCGGCGAGGCGGTGGCAAGGATATTTGGTTGGGTGAAATCAAGGAAAAGATGAGGAAGTCGATCCTAAACTACAACTGAGGAAATAAATGCAAGAAAATGAGGATAAAATGAACCTCAAAGGCAGATTCGCCTGAGATGAGACCTCACGGCCAACCTTGGCCGGAGATGGTTGGAGACACCTCCACGGCCCTCGCCGTACCTCACACGGGAGTGCTGGAGGCTCCCCTGTCACCAGAGTCGATCCAATGTACTCCCGGAGGTATAACATGGCGAAGAAAGGGTTCGAAAATGGAAGGAGGTGACAGGGGTTTTTTTGAATAGATGGTGAACAGGTCCCAAAGATCGAGGCACAACGGTCACACCAGCGATCCAAAAGTCGAGATGAGCCCAGGGCGTGAAAGGTGGATCCTCGAGAAGCAAAAGACCAGAAGGGAGTATCATCAAAGATGAAAGCCTTGGCCTCGAAAAATCCGTGAAAATCAGCAAAAATGATGTTCTGACAAACTGCAGACCTCGGTCAGAGAGTTGACTGAGGTCAATAAAAGGGTGACGTTGGTTGGTCCACGTGGACCAACCAGAAAAAATCGTGGAAAAAATATTTGTAAAATAAATTTAAAATAATAAACAATTTTATTATTTTTAGGTTATTAAATGAAAAATATTTATTATTTTCTAAATTATTTTATTATGATTTTTATTTATTTTTGCGAGCTTTAAAATTACAAGTTCCCTTTTAAGGGCTATATATAGGTATATTCATCTATATATTCTAATATTTTATTTTTATTTTATATATTTAATTTTATTAATTTTTTTATTATTTTATAAATTTATAACTTATTTTTAGAAACTTAAATATATTTTTATTTTATTTTTATGATGTATTTTATATAATTAAATAAATAGTTGTACGTATTCTATAGGTATAGATATAGGTATTTCATCTATGTAGTGTATACAAGTATTTTATTTTTATGTTTTCTTTGCATTTTTATTCCCGTTTTATTGCACACATATATTATAAATAATATTTACAAAATTTTAAAAATATAAAATTATAAAAATAATGAAGATTAAATAAAATGAATATTTTAATCTGTACAAGTATACAATAGGGGTCCAAAATTCAACTTTCAAACCGTAACTCCGAAAAATATGAAACCACCTTCATTAAATCGCTTATTAAAATTTATATATAATTAAGGTATTTTTGATACATTTTTACTTTTTATTTAAGAGATACATGTCTGAGAAGTTGGGATTTTGGAATTTTATTTAGATCATAGCCTTTTATCTATATATTATTTTTGTATGAAATCAGTTTTGTATTTTTCAATATTTAATTATCTACAACTTTCATGTACAAAGTTTCTTTATTTGAAGTATAAAAGTGAAACTAAAAATAGGTCCCAAAATGAATAAAGAATGAATTAAATAAAAGGAATCTTTATTGTATTTTGGCCCTTATCTCCCCCTACTTTGTTCCTTGTCGACCTAGACATCGAGATGCCTAGGTCTCGGGGTTTCGGGTCATAAAATATTTGCAATATTTTATTCTTTTTCTTTTATTTTCTTTATTCTATAATTTTGGCTTTAAAAACCGCATTTTATACACTATTTACACAATGATGCATGAATGCTAAAATGCCTAAATTAAGCCTATTTACACACATTTACTAGGGTTTTTGAGGCCAAAATGATAGAATAAAGATGATGAAATGTAAATTCATCGATAACTTATAATAACGAACCTCGAAAAAATAAATAAAAATATGTATAAGATACTGCATTAAATTATAATCATTTTTTATTTTATAGAGCAGCAAAATATCAAGGCATCATAGAGCAGGAAGATTGGAGCTGTTAGCTCAAGATCTAGCCAATAGATCATCATATAGATTGTAATAACAACAAATGACCATCTCTCAAATCATTAACAACTCTCAGTAAATTAACATAGTATCATCAAACAAGCAACCAAGATGAACATCCAAGAAAAACAACAAGGCATCGTAGAGCAGTAATATTGCATCTTTAAGCTCAATCTCCAGTCAATAAGCAGCAAATCAAGAGTAATCACAATAATTGGGCATCTCTATGCTCATTAACATCTTTGAGGATATGAACATCTGACAACTAATTAAGATAGTATTATTAAACAAGCAATCGATATGAACACCCAAGAACAACAACAAGACATCAGAAAACAACAACAATGCATCTCTCAGCTTACTCTCCCTCCAATAAGGCATCAAATCAAGAGTAATCACAACAAATGAGTATCTCTCATCTCATTAACATCTTTAAGGGTATGAATTATCACATCAAATTAAGATAGTACCATCAAACACGCAATCAAGATGAACACCCAAGAACATCAATAAGGCATCATATAGCAGCAACATTGCAACTCTCAGCTCAATCTCCAGACAATAAGACATCAAATCAATAGTACTCACAACAAATGAGCCTGTCTCATCTCATAAACATCTTTGGGGATATGAACATCTCACAACAAATTAAGATAGTACCATCAAATAAGCAACCAAGATGAATAATCTGGAATAACAATAAGGCACCATAGAGCAACAACATTACAGCTCTCAGCTCAAGCTCCAACCAATAGGGAATCGCATAAAGAGTAATCAAACAAATTGAGATAGTTCCATCAACAAAACAACCGATATGGACATCCAGGAACATCAATGATAAACCACAAAATAGGCCCTTCAAAAGTGTGTAATTAACACTTGATAATGTCGTAGCAGTCGGACAAAAATGGGCTCATCAAAAAGACCATCTGATTTAAATTTGTCAATCAAAATGAGATGGTCGAAATTTATATTTTACTTGGCACGAAATCAAGGTCGAACTCAGGGACACGAGCCTTTCTCTAATTATCCGGATTTTTATCTATTTAATTAAGTGTTGAATTGAAGCATATATAGGTCAAAGCAAGAAAGAAGACAACAATGCATTAAAAATAAACATGCATTTTTTTATCAATTTTTATCATGCAAAGAAATACAAGTAATTGCAATCTAAATATACCCTAAGTCAAAGATGAGCAAATTAAGTAGGAGTCAATTTCAGATTTTCTTAAAATGTCAAGCTTGATTGATAATGAGAACAAGGCGTAAGTTAATAATAAGGGACACATGGCAAATACAATACTACATAAAAATTCAAGTGTCCAAAATGCGAAACTTAATATGCCATTATGAAGTACATTAAACAAGCTTTCAAATGAAACTGAAATCAACTTAATCGGAGTTACGAGGCTCAAGATATGCATGAAAGAAAAAAGGGGCATAAGTGCAATAAAAACATAAAAGATAACTACAAACAGGTCCTGGGAGGGACTAAAATGTAAATACGTAAAAGAACGGGCCCTTCCCTGTAAAATTCCCACTGTGCACGCACGCTGCACGTGATCTGGACCTGCTTGCAAATTAAAGAAAGTGGCTGGGCTTCCTTGCGAATTACCCAGGAGGCACGTGCCGTGCACGCGCTCTCCTAGGCTCGGGTCGGCTCGGAGGTTCGGAGGAAGCCCGGGTTGCTTCGACTTGGCTTGGCTGAGGCTCGGGCTTGGTCGAAGCTGCTGATGGCTAGGCACAGACTCGGAGGAGGCACGGAGCATCCAAGCCTGGAGGCTAGGGCGCCGAGGTTCGGTTGTGCTCTGGCTCTGACACGTGGCTAGCTGGAAGCCATTGGATCACAAGGATCCAAGGGCATCTGTAGATTGTGATCTGGGCAACGTGGCTGCATCGAGGCCGTTAGATGGTCGCTAGGCAAGGGCCATCTAACGGCCACTGTACCTCCTCCCTCGGCCGAAGGCGTGCGGCGGATCCAGCGCTCCGACGAAGATGCTCTTCCTCCGCCGCTGGTGTTCTCTCTCTGTAGGCCTCCCCGGAGCTCGTTGTATCTACGTCGATGAAGCTCGGAGCTCAGGGGAGGTGTCTGGCGTTGTGGTTCAGGCCATCAGAGCTCCGAAGTCAAGGGGCAACTGCGAAGAAGTGGGCTCCGGCGGGGCTTCGACCATTGCGAGTTCGAGGATCTGCAGTGTTAAGAATTCAACCGAAGCACCAGCGCGTGTGTGCGTGAATGAGGCGTGAGCTCGGAGAGCGAAGAACGTGGGAGCTCGGATGCTCCTCCGCCGCGAGGGCGGAGGAGATGGGTCGGACATGGTCTGGGAAGATGGAGGAAGAAGAGAGTGGTCTGAAGACGTCGCGTGAAGGAGGGAAGTGCGGCGGAGCTCGGAGGGAGGTTAATGGAGGTCGAGGACGACTCAAGCGGCCTAGAAAATTAAGTAAACTTAAAGAAAAATGCAGAAGAAGAAGAAGGGGACTTACCGGCGATTGGGGCGGAGCGGAGCTTGGGGGCGGACTCCGATGAAGAGCCCTGGTTGTCGCTGAACTCCGGCAGCGACTCAGAGCAGCTCGAGCGGGCCTGGGGCACCGCAACTCCGCCGCATGTGGCGGAGGGTCTCACCGGGGAGGTGAGGTCGTCATTACTCTATCCTACGCCTCCCCCTGTCACAGGGAGGCGGAGGAGGGCTGGGCCTCCTCCCGCATAAAGGTGGACAAAGATGGCGGGCGGTGGGAGCTGAGTATTTAAAGGAAGTTCGTCGTCGGTTGATTTGTGAAGACGTGGTTTCGAGGAGAAAATGGAAGCGATTGGAGGAGGGTTGTAGATCATGGAATCATGCGCGAGGACGACGGAAGGTGGAGGTTGACCGTGAGGCGGTTGGCGAGAGGAGAGGAGGTCAGAGGAGGTGGAGATAATGGAAAGGGGCATGCGCTTGTGCGAGGTGGAGAACGTGGGGACGAAGGGCAACCGGAGGTAGACGACGGGTTCGTGGCCGTTGGATCTTGCGATCCAACGACCCTGATCAAGGCGCCAACGGATGATGAGGATGAGATCTTGGGCGATTTGATCAAAGGATGTCAGTGCTCCACGTGGCGACATCTGGGCACGGCGCTTGCGTACGATAGTGATGGGAAGGAGGCTCTGATCGAATGGCTGGAAACATAACGAGATTGTGAGGTCGAGATTTCAGCTTCAAACGATGATCAGATGGCAAAGGACGTGACACGTGGCGTAAGCGGTTTAGATGGGAGATGGGTGAAGATCAGACGACTGAGAATTAAGCGATCATGGACGGCAGAGATCAAGACATCATGGCGTGATCGGACGGTGCGTAACGCGCCACGTGGCAAGCTGTGGGCTTGGCGCTAACGTGCGGTGAAGATGGAGCCATGATGATCATCCGATGGTTGGGAGATTAGGAAGGCGTGGAAAGCAGCTGGCCGTTGGATCAAGATGGCGATCCAACGGCTGGCAATGGAGGCGGATGAGACAAGGGCAGCCGAGCCACATGGCTCACCCAGAATGGGCCACGTGGCCCAATAAGATTATTAGGAAAGGAAAAATGAGATATGAAGGTCAAGATGGCCGATTTTGAGAAAACTCAAAACATGAAAGTTGTAGATCTTGACGAGATCTACAAGTTTCATGTTGATCAAAATTGGAGAAGAGATCAAACAAAGACCCGAAATATTTTTGAGGATATTTTTTAAGGCTAAAAATACCACGGATTTTTGATTTGCCATTTTTTTTGTGATTTTTTAATTTATTTAAGACTCTGTTAGTTACAAGACTTTAACTGGGTTTTATTGACACAATTTTAAGCAAGGGGGTTAATAATGGAAAATTATGATGATGAAATCGAGTTTCATCACCCCCTATACTTAAACCATGCTCGTCCTCGAGCATCAAAGAGAATGAGTAAGCTGGATTAACCCCCTTGTGCATGTGAGTACATGATCTAATCTGTTCAAGTTGACTCAACTTTTAGAGATCCAAAATTCTTAAGGTTCAACCCAACCTTAACCAAGAGGTATCCAATTCCTCTACTTCTCCAGACTCTCTCTGATGTACATATAATCTAAAGGATATGAAACTTTAGTGTTGACTGCGATTTCGAGAGTAGAGTCAAGTCGTCACCCAAAGTCTTGGTCCAAGAAATTATCCTAAGGACCCAATCCTCAACACTAGGGAATAAATCCAATCTTGCATTCTGTCTACCGTCTCCTTAGTTGTCAGACTTAGAAAATGTAGATCGCAGGCCAGTAATAGAGGGCATGGGATTATGTCATTTCTTCTCTCCCTCTCATTGGAACAAGGATTCTCTCTAGTGCCTTTTACGCAACACATTTTTTTGATGTTGATCAGTGCGTCCGTCAAGAGAAGTTGGAGCCGTCTGCACTTGTTTTCCTGGGAGTACACCGGGGTGTGCCTTTTTTGAGTACCTATCGTACCTTCTACACCCAGACTTGTAGCATTTACGATGCAGAGCCCTTTTTTGGTGCAAGCCCGACTCCTTGTCCTAATAGCGGTGGTCCAAGTGGACACTTCGAAAAGTTTGGGAGCGCTCGCCTTTGGTGGAAGCTCTTTGATATTTGACTTTGTGGAATGAGAGCTTTTCTTTGAATTTCATTGACTTGTATAATTTTTTGGCTAGCTCCACTGCTTTTACTAAGAGTTGGCGCACACTGATCAACATTTTTTATATATTTCACACCCAGGCACTTAGGTCAATATTAAGAGATTAGTATAAGAATCAAGTTCTCATACTGGCTAAAGTTGTTGACACTCAGGTTTCGTGAAGCCTTCAAAGATTTTATCCCATCCTCGAGCATCATTAGATCAAGTCCAAACTCGAATCCCTCATCCCAATTCCTCAGGTGAAAAGTCAACTCATCTCAATCAAAAACCGCAGTCGTGCATGTGATGTGCTGATCATATTCTTTAAGTCTGAGACTAAGCATGGAATATAGCATGCAAATCTAGAAACCTAGGGAAATGTGGATGATTAAGTCTATGACCCTGATGGCTAAGGCTGGTTAACCGAAAATCTCAAAGACCTCAAAAAAGCTAAGTTTCCTTGATCATTTCAGATCCTGGGTGGAAGTGTAAGTGTAGAGGATTAATCCAACTCCTTCATTCAAAAACACAATTTTTCCTTTTCTTCTTTTCTTATTATTATTTTTTATTTTATTTTTTTCATTTTTATGGATTTTAATTAAAAGTTAAAACACAGGTTAGACTCAACTTTCCTTGAAAAGAGATAGAAAATTTTCAAAACCATGTCACACAAATAAAAAGATTTTCAAAACATTTTTTTTCAAAAGATTTTTCAAAACAAGAAAATCTCATTTTAAAATCATTTAAAAAAATATTTTTATCAAAAATAGTGTAACATAGTATAGAAAAGCCGTGAATGTATTTAAGTTCTCTTAGTCCAAAGAATTTTACTTTAGCCAAAAAGTTTTAAAATTTTCAAATTTCAGATTATAGCTGAAGTAAGTAAATTGTATATACGATATACCCCCCTATCCTTAAACGTTGCTATGTCCTCATAGCACTAGATGATATGAGTCCATAGTTCCATTTAAGTACAGAGAAACATACGGGAGCTAAGAGGGGCTCCCCCTATACTTAGGTTAGAAATAACCTAAGTATAAAGGCAATGAAAGATGAGTAGAGAAATCACAGGGACTCGCCCCCCCATACTTAGGCTGAGATTAGCCTAAGTATAAAGATGGAAATTGATGTTGGGAGGGACCCAAGGTGAACGAAGAAGAGGAATGGATTTACAAGTGAGTGCTTTGAATCTGCGGAGATGAATGGAGTAACTAAGGTTCTGGGGTGTTCATCGAATCAAACAAGGCTCAATCAAGCAAGCAAGACCCTCAGATTCACCAACTCACACATAAAACCAACCGAAGTTGGTTTATTATCTTTTCGGTTTTATTGGTGATAAAACATTAGATAATTACGCGGAGAAAAATGTGAAGTGAAAACCAATGCGTAACCGAGGGTGTTGCTCTCCCAAAACCGAATTTTACTCCATTTTTGGTTGACTTGCAATTAACAGTCCCAATTTTTATTAAAGTTATCACTAAAATAAGATTAGCACATAAATCAAGAAATCATCGTCTACCGTTCATTCCCTTTTTCAATTAACCTAGGTGATCAAGCTAGGAAAAAGAAAGTTGAGAAAAATATGTATTCGATAAAAACCGCGATCTAGGCTAAGCGAGAAATCTGCAGTGATTTGGCGATAAATCTGTGAAAAACTTGGGCCGTTTTGAAAACCGAAATCAATATGTATGCAAGTCGATAAAAGCCGCATCTAATCATGCATCTATTAGCGGTGAATGATATCCATTAATTTTAGCTATGTAAGACGAGATTATGTGCGTCTAAATGTAAAGTGTGTCCTACCTACGAACAAGCACGTAAAAGATAAAAATGAAAAAAAACCACTCAAAGAGCAGCGTGCTTGGTCCTAAGTCGACACTTATGTGGGGACGATCCCCACACAACCACGATCGTTCGATTACAACCGCGAGCCTTCGATCGAAGACCGTTGTAAAAGACGAATTATTATAAGCAAAAATAAAATGCGACACATTTTTTTCTTTTCTTTCTTATAGGCTCCAAGCATGCTCCTGCGATTCCTCTCAGCGGGAGACACCAACTCCTCGTCTCCTTGATTTATCAAAGGCCCTACACAGAAACAAGGATTAGAGATCAAATATAAGAAAGAAAAATTTTATAATGTAGAATAAGTAAACAAAATGACCTATAAAATGAACACTGAATAAAATAAACAGAAATCCAAAAATATAAGAAATGAGCCGTGTCCCCGGCAACGGCGCCATTTGATAAACCGCAAAATAGGCCCTTTAAAAGTATGTAATTAACACTTGATAATGTCGTAGCAGTCGGACCAAAATGGGCTCATCAAAAAGACCATCTGATTTAAATTTGTCAATCAAAATGAGATGGTCGAAATTTATATTTTACTTGGCACGAAATCAAGGTCAAACTCAGGGACACGAGCCTTTTTCTAATTATCCAGATTTTTATCTATTTAATTAAGTGTTGAATTGAAGCATATATAGGTCAAAGCAAGAAAGAAGACAACAATGCATTAAAAATAAACATGCATTTTTTATCAATTTTTATCATGCAAAGAAATACAAGTAATTGCAATCCAAAGATACCCTAAGTCAAAGATGAGCAAATTAAGTAGGAGTCAATTTCAGATTTTCTTAAAATGTCAAGCTTGATTGATAATGAGAACAAGGCGTAAGTTAATAATAAGGGACACATGGCAAATACAATACTACATAAAAATTCGAGTGTCCAAAATGCGAAACTTAATATGCCATTATGAAGTATATTAAACAAGCTTTCAAATGAAACTGAAATCAACTTAATCGGAGTTACGAGGCTCAAGATATGCATGAAAGAAAGAAGGGGAATAAGTGCAATAAAAACATAAAAAGATAACTACAAACAGGTCATGGGAGGGACTAAAATGTAAATACGTAAAAGAACGGGCCCTTCCCTGTAAAATTCCCACTGTGCACGTACGCTGCACGTGATCTGGACCTGCTTGCAAATTGAAGAAAGTGGCTGGGCTTCCTTGCGAATTACCCAGGAGGCACGTGCCGTGCACGCGCTCTCCTAGGCTCGGGTCGGCTCGGAGGTTCGGAGGAAGCCCGGGTTGCTTCGGCTTGGCTTGCTTGAGGCTCCTGCTTGGTCGAAGCTGCTGATGGCTAGGCACAGACTCGGAGGAGGCACAGAGCATCCAAGCCTGGAGGCTAGGGCGCCGAGGTTCGGTTGTGCTCTGGCTCTGACACGTGGCTAGTTGGAAGCCATTGGATCACAAGGATCCAAGGGCATCTGTAGATTGTGATCTGGGCGACGTGGCTGCATCGAGGCCGTTAGATGGTCACTAGGCAAGGGCCATCTAACGGTCACTGTACCTCCTCCCTCGGCCGAAGGCGGGCGACGGATCCAGCGCTCCGGCGAAGATGCTCTTCCTCCGCCGCTGGTGTTCTCTCTCTGTAGGCCTCCCCGGAGCTCGTTGTATCTACGTCGATGAAGCTCGGAGCTCAGGGGAGTTGTCTGGCGTTGTGGTTCAGGCCATCGGAGCTCCGAAGTCAAGGGGCAACTGCGAAGAAGTGGGCTCCGGCGGGGCTCCGACCATTGCGAGTTCGAGGATCTGCAGTGTTAAGAATACAATCGAAGCACCAGCGGGTGTATGCGTGAATGAGGCGTGAGCTCGGAGAGCGAAGAACGTGGGAGCTCGGATGCTCCTCCGCCGCGAGGGCGGAGGAGATGGGTCGGACATGGTCTGGGAAGATGGAGGAAGAAGAGAGTGGTCTGAAGACGTCGCGTGAAGGACGGAAGTGCGGCGGAGCTCGGAGGGGGGTTAATGGAGGTCGAGGACGACTCAAGCGGCCTAGAAAATTAAGTAAACTTAAAGAAAAATGCAGAAGAAGAAGAAGGGGACTTACCAGCGATTGGGGCGGAGCGGAGCTTGGGGGCGGACTCCGATGAAGAGCCCTGGTCGTCGCTGAACTCCGGCAGCGACTCGGAGCAGCTCGAGCGGGCCTGGGGCGCCGCAACTCCTCCGCGTGTGGTGGAGGGTCTCACCGGGGAGGTGAGGTCGTCATCGCTCTATCCGACGCCTCCCCCTGTCACAGGGTGGCGGAGGAGGGCTGGGCCTCCTCCCGCATAAAGGTGGACAAAGATGGCGGGCGGTGGGAGCTGAGTATTTAAAGGAAGTTCGTCGTCGGTTGATTTGTGAAGACGTGGTTTCGAGGAGAAAATGGAAGCGACTGGAGGAGGGTTGTAGATCATGGAATCATGCGCGAGGACGACGGAAGGTGGAGGTTGACCGTGAGGCGGTTGGCGAGAGGAGAGGAGGTCAAAGGAGGTGGAGATAATGGAAAGGGGCAGTCGCTTGTGCGAGGTGGAGAATGTGGGGACGAAGGGCAACCGGAGGTAGACGACGGGTTCGTGGCCGTTGGATCTTGCGATCCAACGGCCCTGATCAAGGCGCCAACGGATGATGACGATGAGATCTTGGGCGATTTGATCAAAGGATGTCAGCACTCCACGTGGCGACATCTGGGCACGACGCTTGCGGACGGTAGTGATGGGAAGGAGGCTCTGATCGAATGGCTGGAAACATAGCGAGATTGTGAGGTCGAGATTTCAGCTTCAAACGATGATCAGATGGCGAAGGACGTGACACATGGCGTAAGCAGAAGAAGGCGGGTGCGAGCGGTTTAGATGGGAGATGGGTGAAGATCAGACGGCTGAGAATTAAGCGATCATGGACGGAAGAGATCAAGACATCATGGGCATGATCGGACGGTGCGCAACGCGCCACGTGGCAAGCTGTGGGCTTGGCGCTAACGCGCGGTGAAGAAGGAGCCCTGATGATCATCTGATGGCTGGGAAAATTAGGAAGGTGTGGAAAGCAGGTGGCCGTTGGATCAAGAGGGCGATCCAACGGCTGGCAATGGAGGCGAATGAGACAAGGGGAGCCGGGCCACGTGGCTCACCCAGAATGGTAAAGGATATTGAGAATCCTCAAGCGCATCACGGAAGCGTGTCGATCGCATCGTATGCAATCGGGGCAACTCGTCGCACTAATCGCTAGATGTAGCGGAAATTAAAATTTTTTAAACTAAAGATGAAACCACATGATCACGAGAACACTTCTCGGATCGTTTCATCAAACCACCAAGTATAAGGAATACCTCTTGGAGCGTGGTTGTGATCGCGAGATCCCAAAGTAGAGATCCTCCTATCTTAAGTCCGATCCACGAAGAACGCACTTGCGGGCGCGATGATGAGTCACGTTCCTTCCCGCAATCTTCGATGAAGATCCAAGCGATGGCTCCCCCGATTTCGTCAAACGAAATCCGTCGTCTTTCTTTAGAGTAAGAAACTCCAAAGAAGAAGGAGATCCTCAAGTCGTCGAAGAAGAAGCCGAGAAGGTCTCTCCTTTCTCTACACAAGATGGACGACCATCTTTTGGAGGAGAGAAAGAGAGAGGGCGAGAATGAGAGAGAGAGAGAGAGTTGTAACCTTGTACAACTCTTAATAATGTACCATGGAAGGCTACCCTAGCCCTCCTTTTATATTAGTTTAGGATCCATTGGATCTCAATCCATGGACTCATAGATCCAACTGCTAGGCTTGGTCTATGTAAGATCAATGGTTATGATTGTTGTTGGTTAAAACCAACAACATTTATTTATGATTAAATTAAATATATGTTGCAACATTATCAACACATTTTTAATTTAACATAAATAAATTAGTTGAGAGATTAATCATCATAATAAAATGGAGTCAATATAGCCTCCTAAAATTAAGGGGCGTCACCCATGACTCTTTCATGGGTGACACCACCTCTAAATTTGGTGGCTCTATTTTCCTTTTTATTATATTACATTATCTCTCAATTACCACAAAAATATCCACCAAATTAATTCCAAATTAATTTGTGAATATTTCAATCATGCCATTGAACATTATGTGAATCATATTCACAACCCAAACTAATTTGTAAATTGCATTTCCAATTAATTAACAAATGTGAATCCAATTCACACTATTAATAAACAAATGCTATTTACATAAATTCTCTCTCTTATATATACATATTATAAATCACATTTATAATACGCATATATCATGGATAGTATTATCCACATTCTCTAATCCTTGATAATTAAATCTCATTTAATTATCTTGTATAATAATATGAATCATATTCATATTATGCTTGATAATTAAATCTCATTTAATCATCAAGTTTTTTCTTGCTTGGATATGAAGTTCATCAAATGAATTATTCTTGAACCCCTTCAAGAATAATGTGCTTTCTCCGCAGATACTTGGAGATAAGGACAGGGCGATTGTATTGTTCCACGTATAGTGACTTGGATGTTGAGATCTTATCTCAAATCCAGATCTTATGAAACTCCCACAGATGCTTGATTAAATCAAGACCGCAAATCCAATCTTCTCATTGAATCTGAATCTCATTCAGATCAATGTCCAACACTTGGACTAAGATCGGATTGCTTCTCTACTGAAAGGAGTCACTAAAATCCAGACATGTTTCATCACTCCCTCGGAGTGGAAGCATCATGGATATACAATCGTTTATGATCACATCACCCTCAGATATTCCCAATACTTGTACATCCTGCATACTGGAAGACCCATGGTCAACCCGAAGATCAAGATCTATTTTACACTGTCTTCTTCAGGGTTTGATCACCAAGTTTCTCATTTGATCATTGGGATTTGGTATCGATCATATACTTTCCAAAAGCATATATCATACCTAGGTCTTGATCATATACTTTCCAAAAGTATATATCAAACCTACAAATTCAGTCAAGCTTCCAAAGCGAGACGACCGTGCATGGAATTTGATTCTTCCCAATATCTCATGAGTGAGCTCATGTCTTCCGGTTCAGTAGTGAACCTGTATGATCCCTTTGAGAGATCGTATTACTCATATGCCCTTACATGCACACCAGCGCGCCGGTGTATAGACCTTGGTTAAGTCATCAACCTATTGGTCTGCCAAATGTACACACTCAGACATATAGTAACACATCTGTCTCCGGTCAGAGGATGCGTGCCTATGCTGTGACAACATTCAACATAGGACTTAGGTTATCTTGGTCTCGTTAAGTCAACCCATTGACCTAACTAATCTGACACCTCCGAATCTCTATTCCTATGCAGAGGACCTGCATCAAGAGGTCGGTCAGATATCAACCTATGTGAGAAAGGATTGCCATCTCCTACTCAGGCTGGAGATCACATCTTAACAATCATTTGACGGTGCTTGATGAGTCCTCAATCTAACTCTTTAGATATTCATCCAAGCACCAGCCTCTATGATTCAATAATTGAATCAACAGCTGTATGATCATTAAGATAGCCATGGTACATAACCCTAATTGTACAGAGGGACCTATTATGCAAATTATTTATTCTTCATTTCAGATCAGGGAATGATATTTGCAATAACATTTATTGCATAATGGCTCGCCGTGGGCTCACATGTCCAACAATCTCCCACTAGCCCAAAGAGCCATTAATGGGCTAATCATATAAACCCACACTCATGTGACAATCATAGGCTATTTAGAAATAGCTAGGTAAGCTGATCAGTCACTCTGTTCCCAAAAGACTATGCCAAGTCCTTTTACGGCACTTGCATATCCCTAGGTAACAGTGCTCGCATCCAATGCGAATGTTGCATCTAATGCAACCTATACTCAATCTAGTCAAAGCAGTTATAGTGTCCTTGACACTATTGCTCAATTATTATAACTAGTATTTTCATAATCCTTATCAGAATACCCTTATTCCGGGAGATCTCTATCTCCTAAGGTATTTGCAGTTAAGACCCTTTAGATCTCTATCTAAAAGTCTTAATTTCTTGAAGATAAGACTTAGAGATCACTATCTCTAAAGCCTTGTCATCTTTGAAGATTTTGTTATTACTGCAACCAAGTGTTTTCTGTCCATAGTAGGATTAGCAACACTTTGCTACTCCCACTGCATGGTAGATATCTGGCTTTTGTACACATCTAACATACACTTAGCTTTCCGTAACTGATGCACAAGTGCAAGCAGTTCTAGCATTCACTTCCTCAATTCTTTGAGGTGCTATCCCTTTAGATAGGTCAGTTCCAAATCTCAAGGAAGGAAGCCTTTCTTGGAATTTCCAAGAATGGAATATGTCCAAGGTGTACTACAAATGTGACAGTCCCAATACCCTCTTTTCTTTGCTTTCTGAACAACTTCAGAACTAAGATCTAAGAGGTATTCTTGAGATTGTATCTCAAGGTATGAAATAGCCAGTCTATAGAACACTTATTATTATCCTTATATCATTCCAAATGATTAGGATATTATCTATATTTAGCACGATGTACACAATGGCACTCCCACTAAGCTTCACACGGTACATCAAGACTCTATCTGAAAACATAACACTTATGATTTCATCAAATCTGATGTTCCAACTACAAGAAGCTTATTTGAGTCCATAGATGGAGTTTCTTTAGCTTTCACACCTTACTTTCCCCAATCATGAAGCCCTGGGGCTACTTCATGTGAATATCCTCAGAGAGGTATTCTTAGAGGAATGCAATCTTGACTTCCATCTTGAAGATGCAAAGTCAAGTTGTGTAGCTAAGGTTAGCAACATTCTGATTATTTTAAGCATGGTTACCTAAGAGCAAGTCTCATTGCAAGCAATGTCTTCTCTTTCGATGTGTAGCTTATGTCTACGAACCATGCCCTAAAGGTCTCTACCTTCTCATCAGGTTCACTTTCTCTTGAAGATCCATTTACAGCTTTATGGGTCTTACCCATATAGGTGAATCCTCGAGGGTCCATATACAACATTTGTATATGAAGTCTACTTTAGACTTTATTGCCAATATCCATCTTTCCATGTCATGATCCTTAGGAGCTTCATCACATGAAGTCCGATCACTCTCAGACTTAACTGACACATGGAATACATCCTCAAACTCATTTGAAGAGGTATTAATGTTTCATCTTTAATTATCCTTTTAGTTTCTGATTTCAGGAGCCTCATTGTCATCTCAAGATTAAATGAGTTCCTTCACTTCATTTTCATCTTGATTCTCAAGAGTCTCAATCCTCCAACAATCACATTCTCAGAAATGAGATCTTTTAAGAATCTCAAGGTCATAAAGTAGGTATCTAATACCATCCTTTATTTTTCTAATGAAGTAGCACTCCCAAGTGCTAGATTCCAGCTTACATGCATGGAACCTTATTAAGAATATATATATATATATTGTAGTCTCTACTACACATATATTCCAGGAAACTATGAGGTTAATTATGCTAAAATTCATCATCGATCAAATCATGTCACACATGATCTAATTGTATCTTCCTACAACTCCATTGAGTTCAGGTTTATCAGGAGGAGTGAGAAAGAAATGATATTCATATCTCCATAAGGCATTCTTTGAATTATCTAACAGGTACAAGCTACCTAGGTTAGATAAAATTCATTTCATCTTTCTTCAAACTTTGGTTTTAAACCAAAATTGTGAAATCTTTGAACATTTCAAAGGTTTCTCAGGTGAAGAGAAGAAATCTCATATCATACATAATCATCAATAGATATCACATATCCATAATGTTTACTATGATATAGATGGTCTACATACATCAGTATGTATGAGATCTTGAATACCTCGACATCTAACACCATTCCCAGAGAAGGGTGTATTGGACATTTTACTTTGAATACAATATTCACAAGTATGTAAGATTTGAAATTTTAGACATTCTAAAGTTTCATATCTTACTAGTCTATTGATCAAATCAACAGAAAAATGTCCAAGGCTTGATGCCAGATCATCGTCAAATGATCTTCATCCTCCTATTGATCTATCAAGGTTTAATTTTCAGTATTAGAAATCTTAATGAACCATTCATTAATTTTCTAATTTTGTGGAGTCCACTAGATGTTAGATTACTATCTGAAATATATCCATCATAACCTTTTATGATAGTTCTATCTCAGAATTCATGTTTATTTCCAACATTTAGAAACAAACAATGAGTGTATTCTACTATCTAAGTCATAGAGACATTCTCCAAGACTAAGGGCTCTCCCACTGAGAATATGAAGTCCATCTATCCAATAGAGAATGCTGCAACAATTACATCAATATCCATGTAGATGACTACTAAACCTTAAGATCAAATTTCTAATCTTCTAATATATATGCAATCAATTGAAAATGTCATTAGAAGATTAGGATACAATTGTCAGACTTTATCTTATGAAATAAGAAAGTCAGAGTCAATGATTATATGTAGATTATTATGATGCTCTATCTGAGTCCTTCACTAAGGATTTTAGACAGACTTGATAGTCATATTATCAATACATCAACTTATTGCAGTATTGGCATTCATCCAACTCTTTGGATGTCATATGGAAGTCACAGAAGTAGGTCAACTCTTTGACTTTCCTTCTTATTCGGGTCCGACCCATGCTTCCACTGCGCTCTCTTCATCTATAAACAACCATTGTTCAAGACAAAGAATCTCTTATGTTGAATTCTAAGGATTTCAATACAAGAGCATTTCAACATTTATACATGCTTCATTAAATTCATTCAAAATGATTAATATGAAGCTTCATGAATGACTAGAGTATAGACAGTAGAATGATGACACTCATCATATCTACATACATCTTAACTCTTAGAGACTTAGGTTTAGGTAGGTATTCAAACATTTTGAAATACATCATCTATTTCGAGCTACCATTCTGCATAATGCAGAGAACCATGTCATTCATGATTAAATGTCTAGAGCACATATGTATGCCAAAATATCTTCTTTTATTTTATAAGGATTATTTGACAATTACGATCACCATCGATATGTGACTTCTAAAGTACACTCGATGAAAGATCAAGAAGATAGAGACATACAAACCCTAAGATGATGTCTTATTGTCTTATTTAATTGTCATTCCTCATTATGTTGAGGAAACTTACACATTGCAACCACATACATTATGTGTCCAATTGCAAGTAAAATATCTAGATCATGAGTCCAATCCAAGATATTTTACTGGTTATTATTGAGTATAACATTGAGTGGGTTTAATGAAGGATTATCTGAAATAAGAAATTTGCATAAGTGTATATAAATTATATATACATATTTTACTTTGATTTAGGAATTTTTATATCAAAGTTGTCTTGCCTTGTCAACATTGAAAGTTCATTCCCTTAATCACTTTCAATGTAAGAGATATACTTACCATTATATCTCAAGCAAGATCTGGGATCTCCTTCCTTATCTTTGTCGCATCCCAATAATATGAGAACTTACGACTCCGATAAAAAGAAGTGGGAACTCATTCCGCCTTGCAAGTCCAACTTGCATCTCCCAATTCGGTCTTTAACACCCGGGCCCACCACCCCTAAGATGATGTTGACCCGTTATTAATTGAACCAACCGTCAACATGCTTAATACTCGCTATACGCAATCCAATATCGCCCCAATAATATGAGGAATCGATATTGGGGTCACTACGTATACGGCCTTACTCTTTCGAGAAGCAAAGAACCCGATCCAATTAAATCATGTACAGGATCTGTCACTTCGGACAGGCGTATCCTATACACAACAACTGGCGACGGAATCCTTTGCCTTCACGGGAGACCATGGATGTCACTTATGTGATCCTCCACCTCATATTCAAATTGTTATTAATTATCGTGAATCATATTCACATAATTAATTCTTCCAAGGGAAATACACATCTATTCATAATAGAGTGTTTATTGGATATAATTAATTTAATCACATTAAATTAATCATCAATCCAATCATCAATCAACAAACATGTTTTTTACTTGAATAGTAGGTATATTCTCAAAGTACGTATTATTCGAATTTTAATAATTAGAAAAATACACATTGACTTTCTCCGGTATTATACAGTCCCTACCCGCTGTCATGGCCAGTACCGACGAGAGTGGGACGGACCACATACGTTGCAACCCGCGACCCCAATGCTCTCCGACTAGGCACCACATCCGCCTCGGGAAAGGATAATACCAGATAGATCATCATGTACTTTGAGATGCTCATCGGTTTTTCAACCGAAATTATTCCATATAATATACATCAAAACAATTTTGATTATATTACAAGGAGATTTGCTAAACAAATCTCCAATCCTATTCAAGCAAGAGGGTTTTTCATGTAAATGTTGTCCTACAACTATTGTAGGATAAACTATGGTTTTCATGAAATCAATGTTTGTTGATGAACCAATGATCAAGATCTAATATCTCATCATTGTGATTTAGGCAAATGTCTTTCAATGAAATAATTATCTCTTTAAATATTTCACAAATATTTATCACTAATTATTCCATAAAATTAACAATTAATTTTCATCATGATAATTGAATGACTTATCACAAGGTTCAAGATTAAAAATGTTAATTTCCAGCAGTGACCCCCAATCACTAAAATTAACTTATCTTGATCAATTTAAATCCAAAAAATGCAAACTCAGTTTCCAAAGATTGCCTATTTGATTTATTAAGAACCCAAGTTATAAATCACGCATTTCGAGGCGGATTAAAACCGTAATTATCTCATTAATCACGTTTAAATCCGCAGTTCCCGCAACTGTGAATATAGTCATATTCAAAAAGCCATATCTTGAGCAAATAAAGTCCAAATTTAGTAAACTCAAGTCCTATGGTTTCCTTGTTTAATGGGGAACAATATCCAATTGAAAATTTCGTGTTTAAACATTTTAAACAGTACAGAAAAATTCAATTAGACAGAGGTGCGAAAATTGAAATGCAGTAAAAATTTCACAACCCTTTCAAGAACCAAATCATCTAAGGTCTATGGATCATATCCAAAACCTTATTCAACCTGGCTCTGATACCACTTGAAGGATATTGAAAATCCTCAAGCGCATCACGGAATTGTGTCGATCGCATCGTATGCAATCGGGGCAATTAATCGCACTAGTCGTTAGATGCAGCGGAAATTAAAATTTTTTAAACTAAAGATGAAACCACATGATCACGAGAACACTTCTCGGATCGTTTCATCAATCCACCAAGTATAAGGAATACCTCTTGGAGCGTGGTTGTGATTGCGAGATCCCAAAGTAGAGATCCTCCTATCTTAAGTTCGATCCACGAAGAACGCACTTGCGGGCGCGATGATGAGTCACGTTCCTTCCCGCAATCATCGATGAAGATCCAAGCGATGGCTCCCCCGATTTCGTCAAAGGAAATCCGTCTTCTTTATTTAGAGTAAGAAACTCCAAAGAAGAAGGAGATCCTCGAGTCGTCGAAGAAGAAGTCGAGAAGGTCTCTCCTTTCTCTACACAAGATGGACGACCATCTTTTGGAGGAGAGAAAGAGAGAGGGCGAGAATGAGAGAGAGAGAGAGAGATAGAGAGAGAGTTGTAACCTTGTACAACTCTTAATAATGTACCATGGAAGGCTACCCTAGCCCTCCTTTTATATTAGTTTAGGATCCATTGGATCTCAATCCATGGACTCATAGATCCAACTGCTAGGCTTGGTCTATGTAAGATCAATGGTTATGATTGTTGTTGGTTAAAACCAACAACATTTATTTATGATTAAATTAAATATATGTTGCAACATTATCAACACATTTTTAATTTAACATAAATAAATTAGTTGAGAGATTAATCATCATAATAAAATGGAGTCAATATAGCCTCCTAAAATTAAGGGGCGTCACCCATGACTCTTTCATGGGTGACGCCACCTCTAAATTTGGTGGCTCTATTTCTCCTTTTTATTATATTACATTATCTCTCAATTATCACAAAAATATCCACCAAATTAATTCCAAATTAATTTGTGAATATTTCAATCATGCCATTGAACATTATGTGAATCATATTCACAACCCAAACTAATTTGTAAATTGCATTTCCAATTAATTAACAAATGTGAATCCAATTCACACTATTAACAAATGCTATTTACATAAATTCTCTCTCTTATATATACATATTATAAATCACATTTATAATACACATATATCATGGATAGTATTATCCACATTCTCTAATCCTTGATAATTAAATCTCATTTAATTATCTTGGATAATAATATGAATCATATTCACATTATGCTTGATAATTAAATCTCATTTAATCATCAAGTTTTTTCTTGCTTGGATATGAAGTTCATCAAATGAATTATTCTTGAACCCCTTCAAGAATAATGTGCTTTCTCCGTAGATACTTGGAGATAAGGACATGGTGATTGTATTGTTCCACGTATAGTGACTTGGATGTTGAGATCTTATCTCAAATCCAGATCTTACGAACCTCCCACAGATGCTTGATTAAATCAAGACCACAAATCCAATCTTCTCATTGAATCTGAATCTCATTCAGATCAATGTCGAACACTTGGACTAAGATCGGATTGCTTCTCTACTGAAAGGAGTCACTAAAATCCAGACCTGTTTCATCACTCCCTCAGAATGGAAGCGTCATGGATATACAATCGTTTATGATCACATCACCCTCAGATTTTCCCAATACCTGTACATCCTGCATACTGGAAGACCCATGGTCAACCCGAAGATCAAGATCTATTTTACAATGTCTTCTTCAAGGTTTGGTCACCAAGTTTCTCATTTGATCATTGGGATTTGGTATCGATCATATACTTTCCAAAAGTATATATCATACCTAGGTCTTGATCATATACTTTCCAAAAGTATATATCAAACCTACAAATTCAGTCAAGCTTCCAAAGCGAGACGACCGTGCACGGAATTTGATTCTTCCCAATATTTCATGAGTGAGCTCATGTCTTCCGGTCAGTAGTGAACCTGTATATGATCCCTTTGAGAGATCGTATTACTCATATGCCCTTACATGCACACCAGCACGCCGGTGTATAGACCTTGGTTAGGTCATCAACATATTGGTCTGCCAAATGTACACACTCAGACATATAGTAACACATCTTTCTCCGGTCAGAGGATGCGTGCCTATGCTGTGACAACATTCAACATAGGACTTATGTTATCTCGATCTCGTTAAGTCAACCCATTGACCTAACTAATCTGACACCTCCGAATCTCTATTCCTATGCAGAGGACCTGCATCAAGAGGTCGGTCAGATATCAGCCTATGTGAGAAAGGATTTCCATCTCCTACTCAGGCTGGAGATCACATCTTAACAATCATTTGACGGTGCTTGATGAGTCCTCAATCTAACTCTTTAGATATTCATCCAAGCACCAGCCTCTATGATTCAATAATTGAATCAACAGCTGTATGATCATTAAGATAACCATGGTACATAACCCTAATTGTACAGAGGGACCTATTATGCAAATTATTTATTCTTCATTTCAGATCAGGGAATGATATTTGCAATAACATTTATTGCATAATGGCTCGCCGTGGCTCACATGTCCAACAAATGGGCTACGTGGCCCAATAAGATTATTAGGAAAGAAAAAAAATGAGATATGAAGGTCAAGATGGCCGATTTTGAGAAAACTCAAAATATGAAAGTTGTAGATCTTGATGAGATCTACAAGTTTCATGTCGACCAAAACTGGAGAAGAGATCAAACAAAGACCCGAAATATTTTTGAGGGTATTTTTTAAGGCTAAAAATACCACGGATTTTTGATTTGCCATTTTTTTGTGATTTTTTAATTTATTTAAGACTCTGTTAATTACAAGACTTTAACTGGGTTTTATTGACACAATTTTAAGCAAGGGGGTTAATAATGGGAAATTATGATGATGAAATTGAGTTTCATCAATCAACAAGACAACATAGAACTACAACATAGTAGCTCTTAGCTCAAGCTCTTAGCAATAGGCAATAAAATCTAGAGTAATCACAACAAATGAGCTTCTCTCAACTCATAAATATCCCTAAGGATATGAATATCTCACAACCAATAGAGCATTAATGAAGAGAAATCACAACACATGAACATTTCTCTGGTCATTAACATCTCTCAACAAATGGAAATCTCACATTGAATTAACATTGAACCATTAAACAAGTAACCAACATGAATATCCAAGAACGATAACAAGGCATTAAAGAGCAGCAACAGAGTAGCTATCAGCTCAAGTTCTAGCCAATAGATCATTGATGAATCTCCTTTTCATCACCATTATTCTTTCATTTTGGCCTTATATCCCTAGCTAAATGTATGTATATATCATTATGTTGCCAAATAAACACTCTACAAATTGTATAAAATATTGTATAAAATACTAAATAATCTATGTATTTAATTCTAAATAAAAGAATAAAGGATAGAAAAGAAAAAGAATGAAATGTTAAAGACATTGAGTAACCCTAGACCCCGAGATTCAATCATTATGATGACTTGGTCGACAAGGAATAAAGTTGAGGGAAATAGGACAGAAGAACTGTATACACAGAAAATCACATACAAAACCCTAATTTAATTCGCTCAATAATTATTTTGGGACCTTTTTTATTTAATTATTTTTACACCTTAAATAATCAAACCCTCAACATGAATATTTTAGATAAAAATACAAAGAAAAATATAAAATCGATTTCACAAAAATAGTGCACAGTTTGCTAGGAACATACAAAATAAAATCCCACAAAGAAAACTTTGCAGACTTGTATTTTCTCCACACTGTGTCAAAATTGATCAAACTCACCTTTAATTATATATAAAAGTTAGTAAGCTATTTCATGAGTGGTATCATTCCGTTTGGAGTTAAGGTACAAAAGTTAGGTTTTGAGCCATCATTGTGCGGTATACAAGTATATTATATTCAATATATTTATTCTTTATATTTTTCAATTTATTTCATTTTTGTAAAATTGTAAATATTATTTAAAACACATATCCATAATTACAATAAAATTAAAATAAATCATACACTTCAATATACAGATTAAATATACTATAATAAACCTATAAAGAATATGTTCATAATTAATTAACTATATAAATAAAGTCAAACAAATAAATTAAAAATATCTAAATATGTAATTAAATAAATTAAAAATATGTGAATACCTATATATTAATAAAATATACAATACAAATTAAAAATTAAATACCAATATACATGTATAATTACTTATAATTATACATGTAAAAAGTAACTTATGATAACGAACCTCGAAAAAAATAAATAAAAATATGTATAAGACACTGCATAAAATTATAATCATTTTTATGTTATAACCTACAATTAAGTAATTCATTTAACATTTTTAATGAATTTACAAACATTTCCCGACTATCTTTTTCGTGGTTGGTCCACGCGGACCAACCAGTGCTATTCAAATGTTGACCATAGGTCAATTGTACTGACATGCTTTGTCGCCCCTGTCAGAGCCTCATGCAGGCTCATCTTCTTTTATTTTTTGATAATGATTCCAAGCTCGGAGCCTCGAATCGTTCATCAACATTGCACCCCATCCCTTCCTGGTCACCGCCCATCAATCTGATTACCCAATCAACCATTCCATCTCCTCCATTCCCGTGACCCTCCCGTCCAAGCACATTCTATAAAACTGCCACCTTCTACATCTTTTTGCCTTTGATCCCTCTTCTGATGCTTTCATACCCTCAGATCTCCCTTTTAGCCTTGTTGCTGGTGACAGAAGTAGCAGGCCGATTATTTGCAGAAAGGAGGAGATTGGGAGGAGACGATCCAATCACTGCCAGAGCCACCTCTGGTAGGTCATGCTTCCTTGGCCTCCGGCTAAGTTGAGGCCCTCTTTCTTGTGTTGTAAGGTAAATCTTAGGTTGTATTTTTTATTCCTACATTTAGTTTCTTCTTTTATCGCTTCGTTTAGGTGTAATTAAGAAGCCCTAATATGACTTGGAACTTGAGCTCCTTGCCAAATTACTTGTTAATGACAATATCTCCACTCCCTGATCATCCCACATCATTCCTCTTCGAGTTCTTTATGATTTCCACCACCCATCCAACCCAGTTCCATTGTGGATCTGGGAACTCGAGCTTCCTCCTCCACCATCGCCTAGAGCTTGCCACCCTTCGCCCATTTGGCCATCTAACCCTCCATTGCTTCCAGCTTCATCCAATGGCCGAGGGAGTGGCCCTCGAGCCCAAGAGTGCTTTGGTGTTGGTTCGATCCTTCAAAGACCCCTCTAGAGTGAGAAAGAGGAATTGGAGCACCTCCAGGTCACCTGAAGCTATCTAGAGATCTAGATCTTCATTCGAGCCACCTCAGTCCCATTCGAAGGAGACCAGCACGTATGGAAAGCCCCCATCAACTCTAAGCCGTTGGAGCAAGAAAAAGATACTAGAGATCCAAGAAAGAGCAAATCCAAACTCACCTTGTGCGAGTTCATCGGTAGTTCTTCCATGCCGCTCCCTAACCATCAGATGAAGAACACGATGCATATCTAATATGGGCCGTCCATTTAATGGTTCTCCAAAAAAGCCATATGATCATCCATGTGTCATGAAGGCAATGGCCGGATCTAAGGTGCATAAGTGGGGTAATTTACATATATACCCTATGTACTTTTTGTATTTTATACCGAGTCATGTTAATATTTAATTAGGTTCAAAAGTTTCGGGAAAAATTGCGAAGTACCCCTTGTAGATCTGTCAGCTTAGCTCTTGTGTCCCCCCACGTGAGTTGGGAAAATTGCAAGTATAACCTTCTAACTTTTGTAATTACTGAATAATATTAAAAAATCAAGCTGATGTTCAAAACTTTTAGTGTTTTTGCACATACCCCCTACCTTTAATTATTATTGCGTAAATGTCCATAATAGTTTTATTTATTTATATAATTGATTTTATATTTTATAAAAATATAGCCATGCTCTAAAAAAACATGAAAAATGGTTAGAAGTGCATGATTAAGTGCCCATTCACACCCATCTTCGCCAAATCAAAATTCGATATAAAATGCATCTTCTATTTGGCATTTTTCATGCATTTTTTATTTATTGAAAATGAAAGAGCTCCTTTTATTTCATGCTATCTTTAAAAATACAAAAGAAATTATAAAACCATTTTGAAAAAAATCCAAAAAATCACCTACTATTTATTATAATATTTTTCTATACAAAAAAATCACAAAAAATAACAAAAGAAAACCTAAAAAAACCCTTGAAAAATCCTAAAAAGGTACAAAATATTTTCAAAATTTTCAAAAAAAATTTATGTCTTATATTTTTTAATATGCCATTTAATACATATAAAAATTAGATTTAAGAATTTTTGAACATATTTAGTATTTTTAAATCTCAAAATAATTTGATTTATTTATTTCTTTCTTTATTTAGGATATTTAAAATTTTAAAAATATATAAAAATGGGAAAAATACCTAAAAGGTCACAAAAATAAAAATACAAAAAGCACAAAAATATTTTATTATGTAATGTTTGACTATTTATAATTACTTTTACAAATATAATTCACTGTATTGTATTATTTATATAGTTATATTTAACTAATTTTATTACAAAATATTATAAATACTTTACAAATTTTTTTAAACACTTAAAAAAATAAATATTATATTTTAATTTTTTTATATTTATAATATATATTATATGTAAATACCCTATCTTATATTTATTACATATATATTGATACATGTATATATACTTATTAGATATTAAAAGAAAAAGGAAATTAAGAATCATAGAAATATAAAAAGAAAATAACAATTTAAAAATTAAAAATTTTAAAAATATAAAAAATGTAAAAAAGTAATTGAAAGTTAGAAATCCTAAAAAATATTTAGTAAGTAAGATAATATTATACATATTTACAAATACATTGTTATTTAGAAATAAGTAATAACCCCTGCTATACTAACTTGTTCCCTGTGTTCGACACCTTACTCGTTTCCTATACATACTTATATTGTAGGGTTTATAATAAATTTTTATCCACTTCAACTTTGATTGCTTGATTATTTTATTGATTATGGGTTAATTATTGACTTAATTGGTCGTCTCTCGAGATTGGTCACTTCAGCGACTGACGTTTGCCTTGTATGAGCTCATGACCACCTCTCGATTTTCGACTTGGTTATTTTAAATGGCGTTATTGCCGGGAGCAATAGAGTGTAACACATTTTGTAGATTACTCTGCATATTCATTTTTTATTCTCTTTTATTGTTGACAATTATTTATATGTTTTCGACCCATATTTCTTTTTTGCTATTCTTGAGAGGGACCGCATGGTGGCATCCGCTTCTTAGGAGGAGGACACATTCGAGCCGCAAGGAGATTGACACTTCTCCTAGTGTACCAATTGAAGTGAGTAGGAGAGAGACAGAGAGAGAAGGAGCAGATGTAACTCTTTTAGCATTTTTCTTTTTGCGAGGAGTGTTTTTATTTTATTTTTGTAAAATTATTATATAAATAATTTTAGACTTTGGACACTTCTGTTTCACGTGGTTCATTTACCGGGTGTCTGTTCACCAAGGAGCCTCGCCATATTTTTCGTGTTTTTTATCACCTTTATTTTCATTTATTTCTCACGTTTTGAGTTTTTTCTCCTTCTTTTTCAGTATTTTATGTGATTGAGTCCCTAGATCTAGGATTGCTTGCATCGGTAAATTAGGTCCACTATTTAATTAGATTCATGTTCCTATAGTGATATAAGCTTGGATCTAGTCAAATATTAATTGCTAAATCACTCAGATTTGGAACCATACGCTTTGAGAGACTCCATACAATGCTTGCAGGACCCATTGTGACAGACACCAAGGTCTCCAAGATCGGACTCTTAGGCTCCTTTTTTAAGTAATTAGCATTTGGTTCTTCATGCTAATAGCAATTCTTGTTTATGGCACTTTCATCACTTTGCATACCCTAATGTAGTGTAGATATTTATATTTCTAACTTACATCCCACATGGAGAGAGATGGGAAGCACTTTAAGCCCTCTTACTTTGCATGCATTATTTGATATGAGAGTGAGATTTCTACTTTAGTATCCACTTGCACGTCTTTTCCGCTATCTCCCTCTGTTTTTGCATATTTAGTATCAAAAAGAAAATACAAAAAATGTTAGGAGCTTTGCATTGAAAAATGCTCAAAAAATTAAAAATAAAAAATTAAAACAAGGGTACTGCTAGTAGAACTTTGACCTTAATTAAAATCTTTAATGCCATCATTGTTTTGGGTTCATAAAGTCCTCATTGTTTTTTGGTACCTTTCAGACTGAGTGAGGTGCGACCCCCAAGGATTAGAGCACAAAACCCGATCTGTGCCAGCCTTGATTATCACCTGGGACGATGATGTATTGATGCTTCTATCATACGCAGGCGAGTAGAGCCTTGTCAATGACTATGTTCTCATCTTGTATGGAGCATTCGACTTGGTCGTAAGTATTGAGCACATGCCATGCCTTCACGGGAGTGTCTCTCTCATTGACCTGCCTCTGAGTACCTCATTTGCGAGGGAAGTATTGGTTTTTCCTGTCGTCTTCCTCCATCTATTTCTTTGGTTGAGTAGCCCCCCAGGCAAGAGATCAAGGAACTTTAAGTGTGTAGATCACAATTTACGAAGGAGGTGGAACAAGTACATGGAACTTTTGTAGTAGTACATACACTCCTATAGGGATAACCCTCCTAAGGACTTGTTAAAAGATTTGCCTGCAAAACAACAATAAAATTGAAAAGATAAAAATAGACGAACTCTTACGGCTTCACTTATGTTGAGTTGGTGAATCCAAAACTTGTTTGGTGTTTGTTTAATTTAGGTTAAATTCAAAGATCAGTCCCACACACTTGTGTAAAATTTGCTTTTCATTCTCTCTTTTTATTTTCATTTGACCCCCGCTCGCTTTAAGCCATTCTATTGTTTTACATACCTATTATTTCTCGTTCATCACCATATCATTCATCCATTCCCAATCTCCCTCTTCATCTTCGAGATGATGAATCATGGATGGCTTGGTCAAGACCCTACCGACACCCATATCGATTACATGAAGCTTCCCTCTGATGAATCCACGGTTCATCGTCTCAATATCTTGATCTTAGCAAAATCCTCAAGTAAATTCTCAAATAAATGTCCATAAAATCAATAAATTAACAAAATGACTCTCGTAAATAAAACATACTAATTATTGTATATTAGATTGTACACAATAAAATAATAATAAAAAATTGCAAAATTAAAAGGAGTTTTTTTACCTATAAATAACCCAAAACTTCATATATTTTAATAATTTCATTTCAATTCTTTTTTTGCTAATTCTTTCTCTAACTTGTTTATAAAAATGTATATAAAAATATCAAATAAATTTCTTCTCAGATAAATGCTCCTAGATCCCAAAGAGAAAAAGTCGTAACATCCAACTTCCCGGCCTAATTCTCGCTCTGTTCGAACTCCAAATTCACCAAACTCACTTTTAAAGTTCAAGTTAGAAAATTATCTATCCAACGGAAGTAGTTTCATTAAAATCAGATCTCGTCTGCAAAATTTGAGTTTTGGGACCTAGGTGTACATTTTATATAATGTAAATATTCATTCTTTCTTCATTTTTTATTTATTAAATTACTAAAAAACCTAAAAAATTATTATTGTATTGCATTTTATTGTATTTTTCTGTTTTATATATCTCTTATTAAAAATATAAAAAATTAAATTAGAAAAGTAAAAAAATGTACAAGTTGTTTATCTTCTTTTGTAAATTCCCCATTATTTTTTCTTCTTTATATTTTATTGTATTTTAGTAGCCCACTTTATCTTATATTTATTTTTATTTAATTTCCATTCTTTACAATAACCATCCATTCAACTCCATTCTTCCGCCATTTTTTTCTAACTTCTAATTCAACTCCACCTCCATTCCACTCCACCTCCATTCTAAGCTCCATTTTCCATCTCTTTTTATACATCCCATCCTCCTCATTTGCACTGGATCCATCTTTATGTGAGGGGAGACTAGTTCCCAAAGTTGAATCGGTGACAGCGACACAACCACGGTCGAGCGACGACAATCCTCTCTCTGATGAGACCCGTTGGCTTCTTGGCCAATATCGCAGCCGCATCCGAACGATGCTCGAGCTCATCGCTCGACGACGATTTGAGCGAGGATCGTGCTTATCGTGAGCACACCATGGACATCCTCTTCCATTGTAAGTAATTTATCTTTTCATTTTTTTGTTTATCATTTTTATTGTTGCATTTTTATCACATCATATCACCACCCACCCTCATCCATTTATCCTACGTTATCATACTCACACCACCATCACCACATTTTCATATTTACTTTTATTTTCTTCTATTCCCTATTTAAGAAAACTGAAAAAAATAGAAAAACCGAAATAAAAAAACACAAAACATAGTTGTAAAAAAATTCAAAAAATTAAAAAAAATAAAAATAACAACAACAACAATAGGTGGCCGCCCCCCAGCCGCCGTCGGCCACCGCCGCCCCCATCCAACCATCACCATCGGCCTGCACGTCCACCGCCGCTCTAGCCACCCTCGACAGTCCCACCTCTCCAGGCTGCCACCGTCGAACCGCGCCACCGCGTCCACGCGCGACCCTCCGCCAACTGTTAGCACATCCCTTCACGCGGAACGGCCAATCTCCCGCCAGCGGCTCGTCTCGCCGACACCTTCGCACGTGGCCGCGCACGAGCCTGCTCTTCCCGCAACCGCGCACGCCACCGTCGTCCGACCTCCTACGCCCTATCCGCCCACCAGCGCACCGACGAAGAAGAGGTTATTTTCATTTTTTTGTTGTAAAAATTACAATTATTTCTTATTAAGTTTTTGTAATTATAAAATGGTCCCTGTAATTAGTTTTCTTGTATATTGTGTTTTCTGAATTGCACAAACACCCATGTGTTTGCCTCTTAATTTGGACGTAAATTTAGCATGATTTTATTTAATTAAAAATATCATGATGTTGAGCAACTAACTATCTATCTTATGATTATTTATTGGATTTTTGTGGGATATTGTGAATTAATTAAAATTGTTTATGTGAAATTCTGCATATTTTACCCACTTTGAGCTTTTAAATACATATATCACTCACAATTGCTCGAACATTTTCACAAAAATCCAGAATGATGCCTTGAAGTATGCTTTAATTACATCCAAGTTTCATCTAAATTGAAGTTGTCTTGTGCCTTAAATAAATTTTAGAGTGATTTTGGTAAATGATTTTTAATTAAATCTACATATATTTCTTTTGCGAAATTTCAACTCTCTTGGATTTATAATAAAAATACCTATGTGCGATAATTCGCTCTCAAGATAATTTGATAATGTGGGTTTATTAAAAATTAATTACTCACTGTCGCTCTATTTCCATTAAAAAATCCATAAAAAATCATATTTTCTCAAAAATTCAAAAAATTACTATAGTGTCTTTACACTATGTTTATGTTCCAGTAAAATTTTCAGAATTTTCGCTTTCTGGTTGTGTGAAAAATTACGGAAAAACAAATAAAAAGTGTGTATTTTTCATTGTTGCATTTTAACCCATAAAATTCTAGAAAAGGTGTTTTGTACTCATCTCTGGATTAGGGTTTTAGGAAAAAATATAATTTGGCTAAATCTGATTAATTTCATATTAAAATTAATTTAGCCTAGTTGTGTATTTTCTTATTGTCTTAATTCACCCTCATATTGCATATTGCATTCATTTTGCATTAAAAAAATACAAAAAAATCTGCAATGGAAACCTAGATCTAAGTTTTTAAATTAACCTGAAGTTGTTCCTTTGTCTCCCCGTATTCGACCTCGGGCTTGCCTGGGCTATAAATTAAAGCTGAGACATTCTTCACGGAGATCTTCTCTCCGTTCTGACTGATTCGCTAAGTACACGTATTACAATGGATACAAATTAAATCATGTCATCAACGATCCGTCAGATGGCGCCGTTGTCGGGGAGGCAAAAAACTTAGGATTTAATTTAAAAATTAGATTTAGATTTTCACTTACTCGTGTAGTCTGACCTCCAAGGCACCTTGTATTTAATCCTTTTTCTCTTAATTATTTCTCTTTATATTCTTGTATATATTTTGTTGATCTCTCTAATATAAATCTTATTTTCTTTGCGAGGGTCCGGTGGACTTGGAGTGCACGGTCGACAGACGTGACGTGCGTCGACTGCTGAAGAGCTAGGAGAATTAATTTATTTTCGAGAGCATTTTTGTAAATTTTTGTAATTATCATGTTGTAATAATTTAGGTAATTTTCTCCTTTATAGTGGCTCTTATTTGAGAGCTCGCTCGTGTAAAAAGACTTGGACATTATTTTGTGGTGTGTCGAGACTTGTTTCACTCTCCGGTGAGGGTGGAGCTCGACTTGAGTGGAGAATTTATGGACAGGCACACAGTAGTATAGCATCAAATTTGTATGTGCCTATCGTAATTTAGGCCATACATATCTTAGAAGATTCACTCATTTGATAAGATTCATAATGAGACACACATAGACATGTACTACTTAGCTCAAATTAACTCAGTTCTTCCCCTCTAATAGTACATTATTTAGGTGCGGTTTTCTCGATTTGCATGCATTTAGTGTAACTTTGAAAATTCAGTTTTGCATAACGTATGGAGAGTGTTGGGATTCACTATAAGTATACCTTCTTCTGAGCATGCATCATCATTTCACGTCTGCATTCTGATTTCTGATTCCCCTCTTGTTTTACAACTTAAGGTCAAAAAGGAAATTGGGATTTAATGGTAGACGCGTTTTTGTGTTCAGATAAATTTCGAGTGGTAACCTAACTCTAAAATTGGGACTGAGTTGAGCAGGTTGATTAAAAATTTTGGAATAAAAAGAACCTTTTTCACGGGTGCATAAAACCCTCATTTTTTGATTTACTTGCAAGTGAGAGAGAAATGACCCTAGGATAGAGCCAAGCCAGGATTTCTTACATACTACTGGTTCTTTATTTTTATGCGATTATCTACTTTTCAGTGAGAAATACGGATAGCCGGTAAGCGATCCGGATTTCCTTAGCAGAGTGGGAGGTTTAGAAGATGCCTTAGTCCTCAAGAAATGGGTAGTCATATTTATACGGTTCACACTTACTCCTATATTGGCTGAAAGTAGGTCCAATTGATCGTAAGAACCAGACCAGTCTGTAGGAAAACACGGGCACCTAACAGCTTGTTAACAGTTTCAAGATTGCATTTATCACCAACTAAAATTGACCAGATAATTCGGTCGAACCCTTAAGGCAATCACGCGTTGAGTTAGTGAAATTGAGGGTTTGAATTGTGTTTGTATTGTGTGAGTTTACTCCACACATTTACGTACACCGTAGAACTAGTGCCTCATTGAATATCGTGTTCTAATTGGTTCTTTTGACGTCGAAGATGACTAATTGGGGGGATATTTATTCGGACTTTGCGAATCTCTCGTTGAACCCTCCAAGTGGTGAGGCTAGTTACTATGGACAAATCTCCCATCCTTGTTATTGAAGGAATGGACGTGAATTGGCAGACTGGCCCTACTGATGTCCGCCTGGATGAGCCAATTGTGCATTGTTAGACCATGCACCATTCACCTCATGAATAAGAGGTGGAGGTAGAGAACATGGATCCTGAATGATCTGGAGTTTCGGATGGTAAACAACAAGTTGTTGTCACGACTGCTAAGGCAATATAGGTTCGGTGTCCTGTACATAGTACACGTGTTGCACCGCTGGTTGTGCTGGACTCTATTGAGGAGGCTGAGGCGATGATGGCTCCTTCATCTTAGCAGGAGTCGAAGATGATGTAAAAATCGATTAGCAAGAGCTAATGGTGCTCATCAACAGCTCCAACTACTTGGTAATCTAGTCTAATTTGTCCAAATTCTGAGTCCTCTATCCGATTACAACAAGTTTTTTAAGACCCTATGATTTTTTTTCATTAATATTCACCTTGGACAGATGGCTCCAATGATGCTTATGTTAGATCTCTCATCCATGTCCGGATCATGTGATGTAGCCATATAAACAGGCTTCTGGTCAGTTAGTGGTTGTCATTGATATGCACGAGATGACGACATGGCAACTTCTCCTTCGTCCATTTCTTCAAAAATCTGCCACACGACGTCCTCGTCTTTGTCAAAATACGAACCGCCACAAGCTGCATCAACGAGCTTCTGTCTCTTAATGGTTAGTCCCCCAAAGAAGTTATGGACCAGGCTGGTACGAGGAATATCATGGTGGGGACACTTTTCTTGCAAATTTGTCCTCCCAAGCCTCATGGATAGACTCATGAGTGGCTTGGGAGAAATTGGCAATACCAACGTGCATCTTGTTAAGCCGATTAAGAGGGCAGAATTTATGCAAGAAATCATACATGAGCTCCTCCCAGGTCATGATGACTTTTCCAAGATGATTAATCCAATTAAGTACCTTGTCCTGAAGGTTGAATGGAAATGTCATCATATTGACATACCTAACGGTATGTTAGGGTAGTACGTTGTTCTGCAGATGTAAGGTTTCTCGTTTGCATTCCCGTGGAAGGTGAGAAGAAGTGCCAAGAGCTGAGGTTTTAGGTTGAAATGTGCATGGACCTGTGGGATCTGGATCCACTCGATCATCTGGCCAACTTCAGGGTTGTAAATCTCCTTGAGAGTCGGCTTGGGTCATTCTCTCATGGCTCATCTACTGAGCCTCCACCAGCTCCATCTTCTCTTTCTTCTTCTCCTCTCTACCTCCTCCTGGATTGTCTCTTCTTTCCTCAAATCATTGAGCATATCTTGGAAGCTCACCTGGGCTAATGCCTGGTCTGTGAGCTATTGTTGAATTTCCTGTATGGAGGCAAGAAGCTAGACATTCACTGCATTCTACTCTGGTTGGCCCTGCTCTTGATGTAGAGGATGTTGTGGGTGTTGTGTTCCCTTCCCTTTTCCTATAGGAGACATGTCCATATCTGAATATGAATCTGACAAAACCTCTAGCTACAGATTTGTCCCTTGATCTGCACATGGAATGATGCCCCGATCAGACTGAATAGAAGCATTAGATGTAGAGAATCATTCTATGTTGGTTCAACACAAAATTTCATTAATGATGAATAAGTATATGGACTGAAATCAATTTCCATCCAAAATGGGCAGAGTTCGGGACAGGAGTGATCCTGGTTTATTGAAGAAGATGGGGAGTCTAGAGATCGGTTTGTGAAGTCTGAATTGGGTTCTTGCGAATCACCTCAAATTATTGGAGAGGGTGACGGATCGCTGAGCACATGGTTTAGTTTGTGTCCGTTGTAATACGTGTACTTAGTGAATCAGTCAGAATTGAGAGAAGATCTCCGTGAAGAGTGTCTCGGCTTTCATTTATATCCCGGACAAGCCCAAGGTCGAACACAAGGAGGCAAAGGAACAACTTCAGATTAATTTAAAAACTTAGATCTAGGTTTCCAATGCAGGATTTTTTTAGTGCAAAATGAATGCAAAATGCAATATGCGGGTGATTTTAATATGAAATTAATCAGATTTAACAAAATAGATTTTTTCCTAAAACCCTAATCAAGAGATGAGTACAAAATACATTTTTTTAGAATTTTATGGGTTAAAACACAACAATTAAAAATGCACAATTTCTATGGGTTTTTACGTAATTTTTTCACGCAAACATAATGCAAAATTTATGAAAATTTTATTGATGCAAAGAGGCTACATTAATTTTTTTGGAATTTTTGAAGAAAATATGAATTTTTTATGGTTTTTTAATGGAACACATAGTGACAGTGAGTAATTATTTTTTTAATAAATCTACATTATCAAATTAGCTAGAGATAAAATTATCACATATAGGTATTTTTATAATAAATCAAAGAGAATTGAAATTTCGCAAAAAATTGTATGCAGATTTAACTAAAAATCATTTACCAAAATCACTCTAAAATTTATTTAAGGCACAAGACAATTCCAATTAAGATGAAACTTGGATTGTAATTAAAGCATAATGCAATGCGTCATTCTTGATTTTTGTGTAATTTTTCGAGCAACTGTGAATGATATATGTATTCAAAAGCTCAAAGTGGGTAAAATATGCAGAATTTCACTTGAACAATTTCAATTAATTCATAGTATCCCACAAAAATCCAAATATATACATAAAAGATAGACAATTAGTTTCTCAACATCATGACTTTTTAATTAAATAAAATGATGCTAAATTGACATCCAAATTAAGAGGCAAACACAGGGGTGTCTGTACAATTCAGAAAACACAATACATAAGAAAACTAAGTACATGGATCATTTTGTAATTACAGAAACTTAATAGGAAACAATTGCAATTTTTACAACAAAAATAAAAAAATGAAAACAACCTCTTCTTTTTCGATGTGCTAGTGGGCGGATAGGGCACAGGAGGCCGAGCGGCAGCAGCGCGCACGCGGCTGAGGGAGGCACAGGCTCGTGCACGGCTATACGCGGAGGCCAACGAGACGGGCCGTGGGCGGGAGATTGGACGCTACACACGAAGGGACGCGGTCACGACGGTGGAGGGTCGCGCGTGGACATGGTGGCGCGGTTCGACGGTGGCGGTCTGGAGAGATGGGACCGCCGAGGGTGGCTGGAGCGGCGGTGGACGTTCAGGCCAGTGGTGATGGCTGGATGGGGGCGGCGGTTGTCGGCGGCTGCTGGGGAGGGTCGGCCACCTGCTGTCATTATTATTTTTTAATCTTTTTAATTTTTGAATTTTTTTACTGTTGTGTTTTGTGTTTTTTATTTCAATTTTTTTCTTTTTTTTTTTCGATTTTCTTAAATAGGGAATAGAAGAAAATAAAACTAAATATGAGGATGAGGTGATGGTGGAGGGAATATGATAAAGCAGTAAAAATGGAGGAGGGTGGGTGGTGATATGATGTGATAAAAATACAACAATAAAAATGATAAACAAAAAAATGAAAAGATAAATTACTTACAATAGAAGCAGATGCCTATGGTGTGCTCACGATAAGCACGATACTTGCTCAAATCGTCGGTGAGTGATGAGCTCGAGTAGCGTACGGATGCGACTACGATATTGGCCAAGAAGCCAACAGATCTCACCAGAGAGAGGATTGTTGTCGCTCGACCGTGGTTGCATCACTGTCATCGATTAAACTCTGAGAACTAGTCTCTCCTCACATAAAGATGGATCTAGTGCAAAATGAGGAGGATGGGATGTATAAATAGAGATGGAAAAATAGAGGTTAGAATGGAGGTGGAGTGGAATAGAGGTTAGAATGGAGGTAGAGTTGAATTAGAAGTTAGAAAAAATGGTGGAAGAATGGAGTTGAATGGGTGATTATTGTAGAGAATGGAAATTAAATAAAAGATAAATAATAAGATAAAGTTGGCTACTAAAATACAATAAAATATAAAGAAGAAAAAATAGTGGAGAATTTGTAAAAGAAGATAAACAACCTGTACATTTTTTTCTTTTCTAATTTTATTTTTTATATTTTTAAAAAGACATATTTATAAAAAAAATATAATAAAAGACTAGAAATAAAATACAACACAATAATGATTTTTTTAGGTTTTTTTAGTAATTTATTAAATAAAAATGAAGAAAGAATGAATATTTACATTATATATAATGTACACCCCAAAACTCAAATTTTGCAAACGAGCTCCGACTTTAATGAAACTACTTCTATTGGATAGATAATTTTCTAACTTGAACTTTAAAAGCAAGTTTGGTGAATTTGGAGTTCAAACGGAGCGGGAATTAGGCCGGAAAGTTGAACTTTATAGTTTTTCTCTTTGAGATATAGAGCATTTATTTGAGATAAAATTTATTTTATATTTTTGTATTTTTATATACATTTTTATGAACAAGTCAGAGATAGAATTAGCCAAAAAGGAATTGAAATGAATTACTAAAAATATATGAAGTTTTGGACTATTTATAGGTAAAAACTCCTTTTAATTTTGTGGCTTTTTATTGTTAATTTATTTGTACAATCTAATATACAATAACTAATGTATTCTATTTACAAGAGTCATTTTGTTGATTTATTGATTTTATGTACATTATTTTGAGAATTTACTCTGGAATTTTGCTAAGATCAAAATATTGAGAAGATGAATCGTGGATTCATCACCCCCTATACTTAAACTTTGCTAGTCCTCGAGCAAATAAAGAATGAATGAGTTGGATTAACCCCTGACTGTGCATGTGAATACAAGACTTGATCATTTCAAGAACTCTTGGTTTTAGAGATCCTAAAATTCTAAGCTGAACCAAGCTCTAGTCAAAAGGTATCTGATTTCCCTAATTATCATACTCTCTCTGTATACATATATAGTAGGGATATGACTTAAGTGTTTACTGCAGTTACAAGAGTAAAGTCGCAATGTCATCCATGGTTTCAGTCCAAGAGACTCTCCTAAGAACCCGACCCTCAACACTAGGGAATAAACCATTTCTTAAATCCAATCCACCGTCTCTTTAGTTGTCAGACTTAAAAGTGTTGATGGAAGGCCAGTTGATGGAGGGCACAGGATTATGTCATTTCTTCTCTCCCTCTCATTGGAACAAGGATCCTCTCGCGTGCCTTATTAACTCAATACATGTATTTTTTTGGTTGTTGATCAGTGTGTATGTCAAGAGAAGTTGGAGTCGTCTACACTTGTTTTTCTTGGAGTACACCAGGGTGTGCCTTTTTTTAGTATCTAATATACCTTCTATACCCAGACTTGTAGCATTTACGATGCAGGGTCATTTTTTAGTGCTAGCTCGACTCCTGGTCCTAATAACAGTGGTCCAAGTGGACACTTTGAAATGGTTGGGAGAGCTCGCCTTTGGTGGAAGCTATTTGATATTTTACTTTGTATGGTGAGAGTTTTTCTTTCAACATTGATATTTCTTTTCTTTGCTTTACTTTTTGGCTAGATCCACTGCTTTTACCTAAAGTTGGCACACATCGATCAACAATTTTTTTAGATTCCATCCCACCCTGGCACATAGGTAAATATCAAGAGATAGTACAAGAACCATGTACTCGTACTAGCTAAAGGTGCTGATACTCAGGTTTCATGAAGCCTTCACTGATTTTATCCCATCCTCGAGCATCATCAAATCAAGTCCAAACTCAAATACCTCATACCAGTTCCTCAAGTGAAATTTCAACTCATTTAATCATAACTACAGTCGTGCATGTGAGGTGATGATCATATTCTTAAGGTAGAGACTAAGCATGCAATATATAGCACAAATCTTTCAAACTAGGGAAATGTGAATAATTAAGTCAAAGACCCTAATGACTAAGGTTGGTTAACTCAAAATCTCAAGACCTCATAAACCAAGTATTCTTGAACATCACAAGTCTTGTGTGAATGTGAATGTGTCAGGGACTAAACCAACTCATTAGTTAGTTTTTTTTATTTTGATTTTTTTTGAAAAACAAAGGAAAAGAAGAAATATGTTTTTTAGAAAAAAGGTTTTTGCTTTTTTTCAAAAGTTTTTTTTGAAAAAGAAAGGTAAATAAGAAACGACATTTTTTTGAAAAAAAATTAAAGCAAATAAGGGAAGATTTTTTTAAGTTTTATTTAAATGTTTTTTTAAGAATTCTTTTTTCCTTTCCTTTTTATTTATTTTTTGAAACAGAGTTTTTTTACCCACCCCATAATTATGGTATAGTATATACAAAAATACGTGAAAGTACGAGCTATGGGAAAAGTATATGTAATACATACACGCCCCCCTATACTTAGCATGTGTTATGTCCTCAGAGCATAAGAAGTGAGAAAAAGACATATCTCGTGCTAAGCGTAGGATGGCTAAAATAATAAAAAAGTATAGAAGTCGATCTGCCCCCCTATACTTAGGCTCTGGTCAGCCGAAGTGTAGAAGAAGAGCAAAAATGGGGTGGACGAGGTCAAGAGGATAAATTGATGGGTATGTAGACATGGTGGGCATCGGTTCCCCCTATACTTGGGATCTGGTCAGCCTAAGTATATGACAAGAGTAAGTGTGAGAATCGATGTGATTTGGAGAATGTACAGAGAAGGGAGACTGTACAAGAGGAAGGAATCTTCTAAGATATTGAATCTTGACGATGCATCTTCATGAAGAGTAATATGATGTATCTGCTCTATGCTCACTCTGCTTGAAGTTGATGACCTCAACTTGTACTAACTGCTCTTTCGAATCGACAAAATGCTTCAACAGTTTTCCATTCACCACATGAGATTGTGCACCATCTATGAGATCAGCTATCTCTACACTTCCATTCCCGTGCACTTTCTTAACAACAAAGGGACCGTCCATTTAGATTTGAGCTTCCCATGGAACATCTTCAACCTGACATTAAACAACCATACCTTTTATCTAGAGACAAAGTCTTTACACCTAATGTGCTAATCATGCCAACTCTTTACTTTGTCCTTATAAATCAAATTGTTGTCATATGCCCTCTTTCGGATTTCCACGAGCTTGTTCAAGTTAAAGTCTCGACAAAGCTTCCCTAGGTGACAACTCCAATTAATCTCTTAATTGCCCATTCGGATTTATAAATTAATTCTGCGGGCAAATGGCACGGCTTGTCATAGATCATTCTAAATGGTGAAGTACCCAATGGTGTCTTGTAGGTTGTCCTATAGGCCCACAGAACTTGGTCCAAGAGCTAGGACCAGTTATTCCTATCGGGACGAACCAATTTCTGCAAAATTCTCTTCACCTCTCTATTCGAAGCCTCTGCCATGCCATTGGACTGTGGGTGGTAAGAACTAGTAACTCTATGATCAAATCCATAGTCCTTAGCTAAAGATCTCATATCTCGATTCACAAGTGGATACACCCATCTGATATCAAAACTTTTGGCACCCCGAACCTAGCAATAATATGGTCTCTTACAAACTTACAGACGGTCTTGCTATCTGTAGTTCGGGTTGGGACAGCCTCCACCCACAAAGATAAATAGTCAACCGCAAACAATATATGCTCATGTCCTTGGCCGTTGGGAAAGGGACTGATAACTCGGATTTGCGAGGGTCTAAATATGTCACACACAAGGCGGAGACAAAGTCGTTGTGGCGACCGCTCATGAAACCCGTGTTAATCAACAATTAACCCACAATAGATAAATCAGGAAATGAAGGTAAATGTGTGGAGTTAAAATTTATTATAACTCTACAATGAATGTGTATAGTGTGCAAGCATGTAGAAGTCGAACACAGGTAAAAAGCATGATAGATCGAAAAATAAGTGCTCAAGACTGAATGTGATCAAATGCCTATAAGTCTGCTATTTTTTGTGGGTTTTAATTTTATATTTTTATTTAATTTTTGATTTTATCTTTTTATATTTTGATTTTTAATTTCCAGAATTTTTATTTTCTTTTTATATTTTATATTTTTATCTTTCCTTTTTCTTTTAATAAGGCGAGAAAACTATATAGTATATATATGCACAAGAGAGGAAAGAGATGGATATATATAGGTAAAAATACTCAAAATCGAGGGAATAAAATATTTTTGTACTTTTTATATTTTTCCAATATTTTTTGTGATTTTTCTAAATTTTTCTTATTTTTTGGTATTTTTTAAAGTCAAAATACTAAAAACAGTGCTCAAAATTGCTGGCCGAAATTAAAATGAGGATGAAAAATATCAAACAGAGTCCAAGATCCTCAAATTAATTTTAAAGTAAATATAATAGAACAGAAAACATTCAGAGACAAAAATTATATTTTTAGGATTTTTGTGGAATTTTTAAGATTTTTATGAAGATTTTAGGGGTTTTCTAATTTTTCGAAGTTTTCTTCTGAAATTTTTAGTGATTTTTGGACTGAAGTTAAAACACATAGAAACACACAAAATATAATTTTTTTAGAATTTTTCAAAAACTTTTTATAATTTTTATGTATTTTATAATGCAAACAGTAAAGAAAATGCATGTTTTTGAATTTTTATAAATAATAAAATGCAACAAAAATGCAAAATAAAAATATAACGTGGAAGCACAATGCAACAAGAATGTATGCCTACTTTTTTGGTAGTTTTTCGAATTTTATAGATGTATGAAATAAATAGAGACAATAAAGTGAAACTACACTACTAGTAAGGGCATATATGTAAATATCCAAAACATCCAGGGCCAAAGTGCAATTTTTCCAGAAAATTATATGTACTTAATAAAGTTCCAGGACCAATCACAAATAGCCAAAAACCCAGGGTCTACGGTGCAAAATCCCCACAGACGCACGTGGTGGTCACGTGTCTAGCAGGGACTTAAACATAACTAACTAAAACCTGAGGGGCTACTTTGCAATTTCACCAAAAATATTACACTTCATAAAATGTTTCCTAGACTATAACGAAATAACAAAATCCACAGGGGGTCCCCTGCAAAATGCCCATCCCCTCACGCGTACAGGCACGTGAGGTGACGTAGTCGAGGACCGATTCACAAATATCAAAAGTCTAGGGTTCTTTTTGCAAACATTACACAAAATATTGAACTGCCAATGAAATTTTCTGTGCTATTTAATAAAAACAGAAGTAGCGGGGATTAGTTAGCAAAATACCTAGCGTCAGGCATCCAACGGTTGAGGCCTTCTCACTTGACACGTGGCGAGCCTAGGATGCACGATACCCCTTCGCAGATGAGAGGGCAGGATTAGATCCCGGCCCTTGATCGAACGGTGGTGAACGGGCGAGATCCGACGGTGGAGGATCTAACTGGAGGGGTGTCCCTGATCGGACGGCGAGTAGCCCCGGAGGAAGAACAGGGAAGAACTTCGCCGGAGCAAAGTTCCTCCGACATGCGCACGTGTCTCCGACGGTCTTCACCGCTGCAAAAGGGTCTGGGAGGCTCCTGCGGTGATCCTCTATACAATGGAGGCACAAAAATTGGACGAAGGCCACCGGAGGTGGCTAGCGAGAGCGGAGGAGCAAAAGGGCTCCCGGTAGCTTCGGTGGAGGTCCAAATGCTCCCAGGTAGCTTCGATGCGTGCTTTGACCTACAAA
The DNA here is from genome assembly GCA_037367405.1 of Ottelia alismoides. NCBI lineage: Eukaryota > Viridiplantae > Streptophyta > Magnoliopsida > Alismatales > Hydrocharitaceae > Ottelia > Ottelia alismoides. The sequence continues at coordinate 83,247 of JAZKJV010005507.1, forward strand.
AGGTGGTGAAGGGGTCGAGGGCAAACTGCCTCGACCCCGCAACGAGGTGGAAAGGCGAAGGGTGACGAGATTGGGACTCAGCCGAAGCTACCTCTGGTGAGGGGTTCGATTTGGCGAACGGATGGTCGGATTGCTAAACTAACATATGGGTTTTAATCCCTGCTACGACAAACGCAAAGGGCAAAGAAAATAGAGATAAAAATGAACCTCAAAGGTGAAGAACACCTGAGGACGAACCTCAACGGCGAGGGTGTTTGCCGGAGGTGGTGGAGCTGCCTTAGGCCTTTCTCGATCCTCCTGACGGCTTGGATGGGGAGCTGTCACCTCCCTTCACTGATGGCGCATGAAAGGTGGAGAGGTTTTGGGGAAAAAGGGGTTCAAAAATCGAATTGAAAATTGGAGGTGTCTTTTGAAGGGTTGACGGGGCGCTCCAAAGATCGAGGGAGATCGACGAAATCGATGATCCTCGGTCCTAGGAAAGACAAGGGCGTGAAAGAGGGATGAACGAGGCACAAAAGTCGTGAAGAATGTATCACGAAATAGTGCAAGGGTTGTCCTCTAAAAAAGCGAGAAGCGGGGTCAAAACACATGGTCCGACAGTGCCAAACCTCAGTTAGAGAGTTGACTGAGGTCAACCAACGGAAGCTCCTGGTTGGTCCACGTGGACCAACCAAGAAATTCCTTGGAAAAAAGATTTAAAAATTCATTTTAAAATAGCAAACAATTTTATTATTTTAGGTTATAAAAAATATTTGTTATTTTCTAAAGTATTTTAATATGATTTTTATTTATTTTTTAGAGGTTTAAAATTACAAGTTTCCTTTTATATCTTATATACAGGTATATTCATCTATATATTTATAATTTTATTTTTATTTTGTATATATAAATTTATTATTATTTTTATCATTTTATAAATTTATAACTTATTTTTATGGGTGTGTATATATTTTTATTTTATTTTTGTGATGTGTTTTGTACAAGTAAATGAATAGAAATAGTAGTTGTCTAGGTATAAGTAAATGTAATTCATCTAGGTATCATATACAGGTATTTTATTTTTGTGTTTTCTTGTATTTTTATTTCTGTTTTAATATACACAAACATTATAAAAATATAAAAGTATAAAAATAATAAATAAATAAATAAATTGAATATTCAGATCATAACTTTCTATCTGTACATTATTTTTGTAGGAAATAAATTTTATATTTTTCTATATTTAATTATTTACAACTTTCATGTACAAAGTTTCGTTATTTGAGGTGTAGAAGGTGGAACCAAAAATAGGTCCCAAAATGAATAAAGAATGAATTAAATAAAAGGAATCTTTATTGGTATTTTGGCCCTTATCTCCCCCTACTTTATTCCTTATCGACCTAGACATCGAGATGCATAGGTCTCGGGGTTTCAGGTCATAAAATATTTTCAATATTTTATTCCTTTTCTTTTCTTTTCTTTATTCTATAATTTTATCTTTAAAAACCGCAATTTGTACGCTCTTTACGTATACTTGCATGAATGCTAAGATGCAGGAATTAAGGATATATACATGTATTTACTAGGGTTTTTGAGGCCAAAATGATAGAATAAAGATGATGAAATGGAGGTTCATCAGGGACCCATAAAATCTATACCCCATGCATCAAAAATATCACAAATAATCATCGGTTGTATGGGCATCTCATCTCTTTGTCTAAATGTCCCTCCCATCCTTTGACAAATCAGACACGACCGTAAAAAATCAATAGCATCTCTAAACAAGTTCGACCAATACAATCCACATTGAAGTACCTTGTGAGCGATTCTCTTTCCAAATGGTGTCCTCCAACCTCAAGTGAATGACAATATGTGACGACACTCTGGTACTCCTCCTGAGGAATACACCTTCTCCAAACACAATCCAATCCTTCGAAGAAAAGGAAAGGATCGTCCTAGTGGTATCTCCTCGAATTCGACTTCAGTCGATCAGTGTTGCTCCTAGTCCAACCATGGGGAACCTGCTTGGAGACAAGATAGCTCACTATGTTGGCATACCACGAGAGAGAGTCAATAACACAAATTGACTTGTCTGGGAAGGTCTCTCTAATCCGCTCATAATAAGGAGAATCCTTAAGTTCAATCTGAGAAAGGGGATCAACCACAACATTCTTCACTCGAGTTTTATCTTTTATCTCCAAATCAAATTCCTAGAGGAGTAAAATCCACCTAAGAGGACATGCCTTCGCGTCCTTCTTTTCGATTAAATATCGAATGGCAGTATGATCAGTGTAGATTGTCACCTTAGAGCCCAAAATATGCGACCTGAACTTTTTGAGGGCCCATACTACATCGAGCATTTTCTTTTCAGTCATTGTATAATTCTTTTGTGTAGGGTATAATACTTTGCTCGCGTAGTGGATTGCAAATGGGATTCCCTTTGGTCGTTGTCATAACACAGCTCCTATAGCGAAATCTGAAGCATCAGTTATGATCTCAAAGGGGACAGACCAGTCAGGAGCTTGTAGGATAGACGAGGCACAAATCTTCCTCTTCAAGAGCTCAAAGTCCTCCAGACACCTGTGATCTACAATGAATTCTGTGTCTTTCCCTAAGAGCTCAGTTAGTGGACGGGCGATCTCTGAAAATTTCTGAATAAATCTCCTATAAAATTAAACATGCCCTAGGAGTGACCGCACTGACTTCACGTTGGTAGGTGGATCGAGTTTCTTGATCACCTCCACCTTGCCAGGGTCAACCTCCATTCCCCTTTTGGAGATGACATGCCCCAACACGATACACTCCATCACCATAAAGTGACTCTTCTCCCATATAAGTACCAAATTCACCTCTCTACACCTCTTGAGGACTTGTTCCAAGTGCATTAAACATGTATCAAAGGAATCACCATGAACCGAGAAGTCATCCATGAATACTTCCAAGAAATATCCCACCATCTCGGCAAATAAGGCAATCATGCACCGCTGAAAAGTGCATGGGGCATTGCAGAGCCCGAATGGCATTCGCCTGAAAGTATAAGTATCAAATGGACATGTAAATGTGGTCTTTTCCTAGTCCTCAGGGGCTATAACTACCTCATTGTAGCCTGAGTACTCGTCAAGAAAATAGAAGAACTCTTTCCCTGTGAGTCTCTCCAAGACCTGATCAATAAAAGGAAAGAGAAAGTGGTCTTTCTTGGTCATAGCATTCAAGCGCCTGTAATCGACACAAACATGCCACGACGTGGGTACTCGTGTCACGATCTCTACCCTCTCTTCATTGTTGACCATCTGAATTCCCGACTTCTTCGGGACAACATGAAGTGGGGCCACCCACTTGGAGTTAGAAATAGGGTATATAAACCATGCCTTGCACCATTTCTCAATCTCTTTCTTCACTACTTCCCGTAGATTAGGGTTAAGTATCCTATGGAACTCAAGGGAAGGTCTCGCATTATCCTTAGTAAAAATGTGGTGCGAGTAGAGAGCGGGATTAATCCCCACGAGATCTGACATTGTCCAGCCTATTGCTTTGCAGTTCTTCTCTAAGACTTATAACAACCTAGACTCTTGTTCTAAAGTCAAGTCTGAGCTAATGATAACATGATATTTCTCTTTGGGCCTCACAAGAAAGGCATACTTGAGTGTAGGAGGAAGTGTTTTTAGTTCTGGCAATGCGGTATCATCAAGCAAATCTGGTTGAACTGAATCTAGTTCCGTGTTGCATGAAGGTGGGCAAAGTTGTGTAGTACTCGCCACCAACTTAGAAGTGTCTAGAGTTGGATCGCCAAAGAAACGTGTAGTTCGGCCAAAGCCGTGTCCGACTCATCATCTATGTCCTACGATCATTCCGAAGGGGATGGAACTGATAGATCCAGATGGATCTCTATGTCATCACAGGAATAGGTAGATGCATATCTAACAAGATCATACAACACCTGACAAACTCCATCATATACAATGCCCTTTCCATATGAAAGGGTCTCACTTTGTCGTGAAGGAACTTGTCCCCAAATCCCAATGGTGCTAATCATTCTGCAATCTGCCTCCGAAGATGAGTACTATGTGCTACTATTCGAATCAGGTCGCTAACACTTGGTTTGTTTCATCTCAAGGTTCACTTCTCCGTCTGGAGAACGGAACTTCATCATTCAAGTACCATAATCAAAAGTTACGCCTGCGGTCCTAAGGAAGGGCCGCCCGGGAATGATTTGAGTTTCTATCCAATGACTGGGGGTCTCCATGTCCAAGACTGTGAAGTCAACTTGACAATTCTGCCCCTCAATCGAGATAACAATGTTCTTCACTTCTCCCTTAGGGCTCTTCACTGAACGATCTGCGAATTGGAGTAAAGCTCTAAGAGTGAGGGTAGGTCACAGCATAATGAGGGATAGGTATCCAAAGGAGGCTAGTGACTTACCCAGTACAATTATCTGATATACTTATAAAAGTTCTCGACCTTACGTAGTAAAATCCTAGCGTGAAAATTGGGAGAATGACTTATGTAAGTATGGTGTAGGGAATAAAACATCTTAGGGACCTTTTATAAGTATATTAGATAACTGGGTAAGTCACTAGCCTCCTTTGGATACCTATCCCTCATTATGTTGTGACCTACCCTCTTTCTTGCGAAGTGGTCCCAACTCCAATTTCTGATATAATACTAAGGGAAGTAAGTTGATTGAAGAACCGTTATCCAAGAGCGTGCGTGCAAACATAATGTCATCAATACGACTCTCCACATAGTGAGCACCCATGTCTCTCTTTTTCCTTGGCAATGTCTGATTCTTGAGACAATAAGTTGTGGCTACTGACAAGATGTGTGTCTTTATATTTTAGTTCTCTTTCTTCTTGCTAACCCTTGTAGCTGCGCATCTCACCTTACAATATTTTTGGAATGCAGGATGGTTTGCCACATACTCATCAAATGGAACCTTTACAGTGATATTTTTCTTTACAAAATCATGCCATATTAGGGTCATCTTTCTGAATCTTTTTGATGCGCTTTCCTACCATAAGAGCACGGGGGAAAAGGATTGAAGCTAGGGTAACAGAAAATGAAGAGTTTGAATCATGAACTGAAAGATCATTCTTGGCATTAACTGAAACAGAGTTCTTCATACGTGAATCTTTTTGATGCAACATGGAATCGAAATCAAAGCTATCTACTATAGGTTGTGGAATATAAGATGAAGTGGTATCCGCCACAACCGAAGAGGCAAGATCATCTGTAGACTCGAAAGTATATCCATGCCGACGATGCTGCATACGTGCTCTCCTTCTCCTCTCGGTTCCCTGAGTAGATATCCTCGAATGGTGTTGATGGGGCTCCAGAATATGTTGCATCTCTTCCTCGTCCTCTGAAGACTCCTTAGGTAGAGCTCCAGAGATACCCCTCCTCGTGTAGCTCGCCCAATCAGGTACGACCACGGTCCTTCCGCTCCTGAGTGACATGTGATTAGCCTTGTCACACGAAAGAATCTCATGTTCAGATCTAGGAGATGCTGAATAGTATACCTGACCAAGTGTTGTTGAGAACTAGATCGGTTCAAGCTATTGGGGTTAGTTTGAACTTGGGCTAGGATTGAGGTAGAAGATGTAGTCTGCTCATCACGCCATCTGGACAGGCGGTTGACATCCACCCGTAAGTCATGAATTTCGTTCATGCAAGAACGGAGCTCATCGAGTATCTGTTGTTGTATGTGAACGGGTCCAGACGAAGAAGGAAGGGGATAAGATTGGGAAGAAGAATGGGAAGACTAGCCCTGCTGGACAGGGTATTGCATATGATGTTGCTGCTAAGGAATCTGTTGAGATTGCGGGCCCTGCTGGACCACCTGGTAATGGCCCTGTCAGCCATACTGTTGGTATTGTTGTCACTGCTGCTTCTGGGGTGGCTAAAATCCAGGGCTTTGTTGTGAAGGAAGGGAGGTGAATGCGGTGTTGTGAAAGGTCGGGGGACACTGGTAGGTATGTCGGTCCCCTGTACTTCCTTGCCTGGCATGGTCTCGAGTATTCCATACTCCACTCACCTCCCAAACCGGTGGAGACTCCTCCTGAACTGTATCTACTAATGGAGGTGGGTGCTAGAAAGAGTGGGCATAGGACTGGTCCTTCTCCCATGGTTGGGGTTGCTCTGACACCAACTGCTCCTGAACATGGTAAACTCAGTATGCGAGAGCAGCGGGTGAAGTCATGGTGGGTATCCTTATCTTAGATACCTTCTCAGTCAACTCCTCCATCTGTTTTGGAAGTTTGGAGACGCTCCGATCTAACTCATAAATCCTCTGTTAATCTTCTCAACTACTGTAAGCTTGTCCGCAAGGAGTCCCATGCTAGGGATCATGTCTTGAGAGAGATCAACTGCATCTGATTTCCCCCTTCCAGATGAGAGTAAACTAGGGGACGATGTATAGGCCCTGCTGGCCATCTGTGAGCGGCTAGTTTCATCCATCTGCTCGAATGCCTTCTAGATGGTATCCGATCCTCGTGATGTATAGCTGCCTCCACAGGCAGCTCTCACTAAAGTCTCCATCTCAGGGTTGAGATTAGTAAAGAACGACTGGACCAAGATGTTGTCATCTAGATTATGGCAGGGACACTTTTGCAGGATGTCCTTGAATCTTTCCCAAGCATCACAAAAGGCTTCATGGGGTAATTGGAAAAAAACTTGTAAAGCACGTACTCATCATGTTAGTTCTACTCAATGGGTAGAACTTCTTCAGAAATAGATCCTTGAACTGGGCATAAGTAGTGACTATAACTCCAAGATTTTTCACCCAGTAGTCAGCTTTACCACCCAAGGCAAATGGAAGGGTTGTGAGCCTAATATAATCCTGGCTAACCATAGGATGTCGGAGGCTAGCACAGATGAGCTCAAAGTCCCTTAGGAATGCATATGGTTCCTCAGAAGCATTCCCATTAAAGTGTGGCAACAAGTTCCGAGACTGCGACTTCAACTCAAAATCTACTTCGGGTTCAACTAGACTCAAATAATTCTGAATTTGGTATTGTCCGAGATTGTATGCCGCATCCATTGGTGGTTCTGTCCCAACATTGAGCTGACCTAAATGAGCTTTGAGTAATGCGTGTTGCTGCTCAGATGCAGCTAATCTAGCTAGTACCATTCTCATCGAGTCTTCAGGATGTTCTTCTTCCTCTTCTTTCTTCTTTGGAGGCATTTTACTTGAATCTTCTTTAGGTCCTGAATCAGCAATGTGTTCTTAATTAGAAGAGGATTTATGAATCAAGATATTATCACTGAGGCGAAGGTCTTCCTTGGTGAGGTGGGAAGAGAGAAAGGGAATGGTTTGAGAGTAACCATCCCGAGAGTAGGTGAACCTGGGCCCAAGAGGGTCATGAGTCCAGGTTGGTCCAAGTCATATATCCCATCTTTGACTCAAAATGGGAGAGTTCCCCGCATGTTGTGCCAAAAAAAATCAGGGATCACCATCGTGAAGAATGAAAAAGGAGTGGAGATCCCAACCAGAGTTCCAACACCTTGGCACGCCTGTGTAGACTATAGATGCATGAATAATCGATCAAGAAGGACCATTTTCTGCTTCCCTTCATTGACTAGATAGTTGAAAGACTAGCCGTAAAGGAATGCTTCTATTTCTTGGACCTGAAGATTAATAGAAAATGACCTTCTCCTATCCATTTGGGATGTATGCCTTCCGTAGAATGCCATTCGGTCCGTACAATGCACTGGAGATGTTCTAGCGATGTATGTTGGCAGTATTCGTAGATATGATTGTTAGTTTTCTCGAAGTTTTCACAGACAATTTCTCGATCTATAGAGACAACTTTGATCAGTGCCTTACATATTTTAGACCGAGTCTTGAAAAGATGTTGCGAAAGTAAACCTGGTGCTCTTGTGGGAGAAGAATCACTTCACGGTGACTGAAGGGATTGTGTTAGGCCATGTCATCTCAAAGCGTGGCATGGAGGTAGATCCTGTGAAGGAGGAAGTCATTTCGAAACTTGAGCCACTTACAAATTCAAAGCAAGTCCAACCATTCCTTGGGCATGGTGGACTTTATCGCATGATTCATCAAAGACTTCAGAAAAATTTCCTGACCGCTGATTGAGCTTCTAGGTAAGGAGGCAGATTTCATGTAGATGCCAGAGTCCTCCAAGACTTTAATCAGCTGAAAGAGTTAATCTCTCAAGCCCCTGTCCTTCTACCGTTAAATTGGTCTCTACCAGTATAGATCATGATAGATGCTTCAAATTATGCCATTAGAGCGGTTTTGGGATAGAGGAGAGACAATTTACCATTTGCTATTCTCTATGCTAGCAAAATACTAGATGAAGCTCAAAAGAGCTATGTTGTCACTGAAAATGAGCTGCTAGCAACCGTCTTTGCCCTGGAGAAATCCAAATCTCAAATGCTTGGATCTATAGTCATAGTATATATAGACCATTCTGACATCAAGTACTTGCAAGCTAAGAAGGATGTCAAATCAAGGTTAATCAGATGGATCCTTCTACTCCTGGAATTCGATCTTGAAATCTGTGATAAACATGGAGTTAAAAATGTGGCGGCAGATCATCTTTCAAGATTACTAGAGCTAGACAATCCTGAGCAGAGCTTGATACCAATAACTTAAACCTTTCCAGACGAGGCAATTCTATCAGTCACCTCGCTCCCCTGGTTCTCCAATATTATGAATTATCTTGTATCCAAGAAAACTCCACAAGATTCGCCAAAGCTGAAAGTTGACCAGTTTTTATCAGAGATTCATTTCGATCCTTATTTGTTTTGTGAGGGGGAGGATTGCATCTGGAGAAGTGCATTCCCATGAGGAACTCGACAGTGTCATGGACCATTCCCATAATAGAGAATCAAGAGGACACCATTCTAGGAAACGAATGGCTGTGAAAGTGCTCCAATGCGGCCTTTGGTGGTTGACTCTATTCAAAGATGCAGAATATTTTGTAAAACGATGCACCGACTGTCAAAAAATGGGCGGAACAATTGGAATGAGAGATACAATGCCTTTAAAGTACATTCAGATCTTAGACGTATTTGATGCGTATGTGATGAATATCCATTTCATCAACTTTATTCTATCATTTTGGCCTTAAAAACCTAATAGATTCATGTAAGTACCTCTAATTTTCATAAATTAACATTCATGCATTATTCTATAAATACCATGTAAAATATTGTTTTAATGCCAAAATTATATAAGAAAAGAAAAGAAAAAGAATAAAATATTGAAGAGATTTTATGACCCTAAACCCTGAGACCTAGGCATCTCGATGACCAGGTCAGCAAGGAATAAAGTAGGAGGAGATAAGGATCCAAAATACAATAAAATCTCTTTTATTTATTCATTCTTTATTCATTTTGGGACCTATTTTATTTTTCACTTTTTATACCTCAAATAAAGAAACTTTTTTCAGAAAGTTGTAGATAATAAAATGTAGAAAAATACAAATTCAACTTCGTACAAAATAATATACATTGTAAAAGTTACAGTCTAAATAAATTTCTAAAATCCCAACTTTTATGACCCATATCTCTCAAATAAAAACTCAAAATATATCAAATCACCTTTAATTGTATATAACTTTTAATAACATATTTAATGAAAGCGGTTTCATTTTTTTGGAGTTAAGGTGTGAAAGTTTGGTTTTGGACCCCTATTGTATAATTTACCCAATTAAAATAATCATTTTATGTATTATTTATTATTTTTATAATTTTTTATTTGTATAATTTTGTCAATATTATTTATAATATATGTATATATTAAAACTAGAATAAACCAATAAAGAAAAACACTAAAATAAAATATGTATATAAAACATATAGATGAAACACCTATACTTATACCTATGTAATTAATATACCTATTTATTTTAGTATATATTATATCAAAAAAATGTTTAAAAATGTACTTATGTGTATAAAAATAAATTATAAATATATATAATAATGGAATAAAATAATAAAGTAAAATATACGAAATAAAAATAAAGCAGCTAAAACATAAATGAATATACCTATAAATAAACCCCTAAGAATTAACTACTAATAAATAACCTCGAAAAAATAAATAAAAATCATCATAAAATACTACATAAAATAATAAACAATTTATTTTATAATTAAAAATTAATAAAATCAATTACTATTTTTAAATAAATAGTAGTTTTGTCATGTAGTGCGCCCGCGTGGACCAATCACAACGCTCCATTTGTTGACTCCGATCAACTCCCCGTCTTTCAACTCTGACTCCTATCAGAGCCTCGAGACTTTCTTCTTCTCTGATTTTTCGACGCCTCCCTGATAGTCCTTCCCCCTCGAACGCTTCACAAAAATCCCTCACCTCACATCTATCTACCTCACGAGATCATTAGATCCTCCCAATCTGCCTCGAGCACGCCAATAATTGCCATCCAAAATCACTCGAACTCACTGTCTATAAAGAAAACTCCCTAGTCCACCATCTTCTTTTGATCCCTCTCTGATCTCCTAAGTGCAACCTCGTGTATGTGCGTGAAATCCCGGTGACAACATCGGCTTTCCCCGCGGTTGGAAGCAAAGAAGCAAGGAGAAAGGGAGATCCATGGTAGTTCTCCGGCATGCCCTGCTCCCTATCGACCATCGCGGGTATAATAGATGCGAATCTTAGTTTCAAGTTAGATTTTTATATCATCTTTTCATTCCAGTATTTATTTTAATGCTTAATCAAGTAGGTCAGCCTAAATCCAAAATTTTAGGTTCTCCAAAGCCACTGGGTCTCTGGCTGATTCATCATGATTCCTACTTGTTCGACCACCATTTTCACCTCACTTCATCCCCCATCGCTTTCTTTGTCTAATCGATCCTAATTATATATTGCTATATTATATTTATACCTAAAAAGGAAAAAAGAAATACAAAATCTAAAAATACAAAAATAAAATAAAAATATAAAAACAAAATCCATAAAAAATATAAAAAATTAAAATTAAAAACCCACAAAAAGATACATGTATATACATGACAAATGAAATGGTTGTATATAAACACTTTGTTCAAAAATAACTATAGGATACCGTATTTGCTCTCTGTGGTTCGACCTCAACGTACTTGCTTGCTATACATCTACTTGTAGAGAAAATAATAAATTTTAACCCACCTTTTGATATTCCTTGCTTTTACTTATCCAGTGAGTTCTGTGTTGATCGATTGTGGTTTATGGAGTGGTCAACACACCAACTGTGGTCTCGCCCTGTGAAATCGTACAACCCTTAATGAAACCCTCTCATCAATAAAGAATTGAGTTCATGGTCCCATTTCCCAATAGTTAGGGATTTGAGTATATTTTGCTCACTGTAGACTATGCAAGTCATTGGGTGGAGGCTATCCCAACCCAAGCCATCAACAGTTGCACTGTCTTCTGGTTTCTGAAGGAACACATCATTACAAGGTTTGGGATTCCCAAAATTCTGATATCAAATGGGGGTAGCCATTTCATTAACAGAGAATTGAATAAGTTGAATCAAGAATATTACATTGAACATTATGTCACTTCTCCGTACCACTCACAATCCAATAGCTTGACAGAATGTTCAAATAGGGAGATCAAGTCAATTCTTCGATATGTTATACATCCTGTCATGAAGAATCGGTCTCAATTGCTCGACTTAGTTCTTTGGGCTTATCGGACAATGTAGTCACCTTTGGGAATGTCTCCCTAGAACTTAGTATAATGCAAGCCATGCCATTTGCCCATGAAATTAATTCATAAATCTTCGTGGGCAATTAGTGTTTGTAATTTGGATTCCAAGAAGGCCAAAAAATAGAAAGATTGATCTGAATTGATTATTAGAATTCCACGACTATGCATATGACAACAACCCGATACATATAAAGGAAGGTCAAGAAATGACATGACAAGAACATCCGTCGAAAGAATTTCAAACTTGGTCAGAAGGTTTGGTTGTTTGATGCAAAGTTGAAATTATTCCCAGGGAAGTTAAGGAGCAAGTGGAACATGATAATGGAAGCATAGTGATATCCAAGTTGTCAGCTGATGCATAACAATTCATGATCAACATACATCTACTGAAGTCGTATGTCAAACATGAGACATTCCTATATGTGGTTGATCTAAATCAGGTGGTCTACCAAGATGAAATTCACGTCGTAGCATCAACAGATTCGGACAAGGCATATAAAAATATTTTTGATTAGTTAATCATTTCCTTCTCTCCTTCTTTTCTTTTTTCGAACTCTATTCTTTCATTCTTCTGATAAGTTGCACTCTTCCCCTTTATCATTGCTATACTTAGGATATGATTCATCCTAAATATAGGGATAAGAGTGTATTCGGGTGTTCATTCTTTGATTCCTCGTATGTCTCCTCAACTTTTGATATTCTGTCTATACTTAGGGATATTTTACCCTAAGGGGAGACAGGACGAGCCGATGAGTTTATTCATTCCCACCCTCGACCCTCCTTACATGTTGAATACGATCTTCTATACTTAGGATTAATTAATCTTAAGTATAGGGGGACAATCAACTTCCTATCCTTTATTTAGTAACTGTAGTATGGACTTTTTTGCACTTAGCACGAGTTTTGTCTTCCTTTTTCTCTTTGATCTATCAAGACATAACTCAAGCTAAGTATAGGGGGTCGTATATACATTGTATATACTTTATTCATAACTTATACTTTAATATTTTCAATATTATGGCTAACTAATAAAAATTTTAAAACCCATATCAAATTCTTTGTACATACTCATTAATAAATTAGGTTAAAAGTGATTTGATTTTTTTGAAAAATTCTTCGAAAAATCTTTTCAAAACTTCTTAGAAAATATTTTGTAAAATGCTTTCAAATCTTTGTAAAAATGTTTGATGTGTAAAAATTTCTTTCCCTTATTTGAATAAAATATTTAGAAAATATATTTACAAATGGTTTGAAAAATACTTGCAAATTACTTTGAAAAACCTATACACAGTATTTGAAAAATCTTTGCAAAATGATTTTCAAAGTTTGTAAATGTTTGCAGAAATTATTTGTCAAATTATTTTGCAAAAATAAAGTTGTCAAAATGTCTGTAAAAAATTTTTCAAATTAGTTTGAGAACCGTATACATAATTAAAACAAATAAAAATTCTTTACAAGCAATGTACAAAAAACATGTAAATAATAAATAACCCATTTTAGTAAATAACAAGATGCACCCTCGTGTAAATATACGTATATAATTCCTTTACTAACATCTTTGTTTTTGAAAAATTCCTAAAATTTTGCAGATGCCAAACCCCAAAAAATTTTCAAAATGTTTTAAAAAATTACATAAAAATTACAAATATTTTTTAAAAATTCATAAAAAGTTTAAAATAAGAAAACTACTTCACAATAATATTTTCTTGCATTGTGCGTAGCATTTGCATTTTTCGGATTGATAATGACAACTGAACAAGTCTAAATAAAATCCAAAGATTGGAGCTTTGCTGGACCTTAATCCACTTAATCTCAAGAACCTTACAGGAACCGAAATTGAGGCACTTCAGGTCTGCTAGACTTAATTCTTTGAGACCATGAGATTGAATTTAGTGTCATCTCGATCGCCTAAGAAAAACTTTTCAGATACACACATGACTCTTGTCGATAGTGGCCTAACTTGCGCACATGCACCATACACCTTGCTTAACTCAGTAGAGGGTTGGATTTGTCAGCATGAGACACAAGAGAATGGAAATATACAAAGTTAGAATTCTGTTTCCATTATGGCCCAACCCGATCCAGTAGCCATGAGGTCTAATAACAAATCGTTGTGCATTTCAATAATGTTTAAAGAGAGGGATAGTCTACTGACTCAAGAGGAAAATGCCTTATGTAAATGCTGTTGTAAATAGTATTCAAAAAATACAAAAAAATAAAAAACTTCAAAAAATAGATGAGAAAAAATCAAAGAAAAATCAATTCCCGTCGGAGCATGTATGTTCAGTAAACAAGCTTAAAACTTCAAAGTCAAAAATACATATGTGCCTACAGCTGGATGACTTGGCTACACTGGTCTCAAGCATCCCAGGATAGGTAGCTACACTGGCTACCGTCCATTCTCTTCTCCACGTCCTCCTCTTGAGTTGGTTGCGCTTGAACTTAGAAGGGAATACCTTGCTTCTCGAGGAAAGAGTTGCTGGATGGGGGAATTAGGGTCACCATGTTGGAGAAGTCTGACTTTTACCATTTCAGCCAAGAGGAGCTACATATAACTGACACTGTACAAGATAGACTCATAGTAATAAGGGACTGTATATGACATTGACTTGTTCTGACCTGGCTTTTGAGGAGACTTGAGCAGAGCTTTGTGGATCTTTGAGGCTGTTGTGTTTGTCCGGTTCTCAATAAGGTTCTGACCAAACTAAAAATCCAAAGGTCCGCATGAGCTCCAAACTTTGATTTTGTAAAGGCAATATTAAAGTTAAAATCAATCCAAGTTATTTCTTTTTCTTTTCTTTATTTTCTTTTCCGCGCTTATTAGACACACATATTTATTAGGAACTAGCAAAGGCAAGTATAGGGGTAATGAATATCCATTTCATCACCATTATTCTTTCATTTTAGCCTTAAATCCATAGCTAAATGCACATAGATATCATTAATTTACCAAAATAAACACTCTATAAATTGTATAAAATATCGTATAATTATGTATTTAATTACAAAATAAAAGAATAAAGGAAAGAAAAGAAAAAATAAAGTATCAAAGACACCGAGTAATCCTAAACCATAAGACCTAATCATCATAATGACTTGGTCGACAAGGAATAAAGCAGGGGGAGACCGGGCAGATGAACTGTACAAAAATACACAGAAAATCACGCACAAAACATTAATTTAATTTTCCCAATAATTGCTTTTTGGTACCTATTTTATTTAATTATTTTTACACCTAAAATATAAAATCCTCAATATAAATATTGTAGATAGAAATACAAAGAAAAATACAAAATTGATTTTACAAAAAATGCACAGTGTGCCACACAAAATAAAAACCCGCAAAGAAACTTTGCAGACATGTGTTTTCTCCATACTGTATCAAAATTGACCAAACTCACATTTAATTGTATATAAAATTTAATAAGGTATTTAATGAAGGTGGTTTCACTCAATTTGATGTTAAGATGCAAAAGATAGATTTATTGTACTGGGCCCTCATTGTGCAGTATACATGTATACTATATTCAATATATTTATTCTTTAATATTATTTGAAACACATGTAATTAAAATAAAATAAAAATAAAGTATACACTTCAATACACAGATGAAATATACTATAATGTAACTATAAAGAATACTTACATAATTAATCAAGTATATAATTAAATTCAAAAAAATAAAATAAAAATACCATAATATGTAATTAAATAATTTAAAAATATATAAAATACCCGCATATATTTATAAAATATAGAATACACATTAAAAATAAAATACCTAATATACATGTATATTAACCTATAATTATACATGTAAAAAGTAACTTATAATAAATGACCTCGAACAAAATAAATAAAATATGTATAAAATACTACATAAATTTATAAATAATTTTTATTTTTATAACCTAAAATTAATTAATTCATTTAATTTTTTAATGAATTTAGAAACATTTCTAGCTCTCTTTTTCCTGATTGGTCCATGTGGACCAACCAGGGCTCTTCCAACATTGAGTGTGGGTCAACTGTATTGACCCGCCTCGCCGCCCCTATTAGAGCCTCGTGCGAGCTCATCTTCTTTGACAATGATTCCAACCTCAAAGAGCCTCGAATCCTTCATCAACATTATTCTCCACTCCTTCCTAATCACCGCCCATCCTTCTGATTACCCAATCCACCACTCCGTCTCCGCTATTCCCGTGATCCTCCTAACCAAGCACCATCCTATAAAACTACACCCTTCTCCATATATTTTTTTTGCTTTTAATCCCTTTTTCAGAGATTTTAGCCTGCCGGATCTCCATTTTAGCCTTGCTATTGGTGATAGGAGTAGCGTGCCGACAATTTGCAGTGAGGAGAAGACTAGGAGGAGATGATCCAATCACTGCCGGAGCCACTTTCGACCAGTTCTGCTTCCTTGGCCTCCGACCAAGTTGAGTCCCTCTTTCCTTCATTATTAGGTAAATATTAGATTGCATTTTTGATTCCTACATTTAGTTTCATCTTTAAACGCTTTGTTTAACTGTAGTTAAGAAGCCATAATATGACATGGAGCTTGAGCTCCAAGCCAAATTACTTGTGAATCGACCATATCTCCGCTCCCTGTTCACCCCACACCATTCCTCTTCGAGTTCTCCATGATTTCAACCATCCATCCAACCCAGATCCATCATGGATCTAGGAACTCAAGCTTCCTCCTCCATCATCACCATAGCTCACCACCCTCCATCCATCTCACCCTCCATTGCTTACAATTTCATCCAACAGTCGAGGGAGTAGCCCTCTATCCCATGAGTGTTTTGGTGCATGTTCGATCCTTCAAAGACCCCTCCAAAATGAGAAAGAGTTCCTGAAGCACCTCCAAGCCATCTGGAGCTCCAGATCTTCGTTCGATTGACCTCAGTCCCATCGAAGGAGACCAACATGTGTGGAAATCCCCAAAAAACTCGTAGTCATCATTGGAGCAAGAAGAGGATGTTGGAGATCCAAGAACAAGAAAATCCAAACTCGCCTTACGTGAGTTCATCAGTAGTTCTTCCAGGTCACTCCCCAACCATCAGATGAAGAACATGATCCAGATCTAATCTGGGTCGTCCATTGAAATCGAAACAATGCGCGACTAGAGCCGTAGGATCCTCCACGTGGTGTGAAGACATTGGCCAGATCCGGGGCACATGAGTGGGGTAATTTGCATATATCATACATACTTTTTTGTATTTCATACTTAGTCTTGTAAATATTTAATTAAGTTCAAAAGTTTTGAGAAAAAAAATGCAAAGGACCTCCTGTAACTCTTCTATATTACACTTTAGTTTCCTTCTAACTTAGCTCACGTGCCCCCCACGTGAGTTGGGAAAATTACATGTATAACCTCTTGGCTTTTGTAATTGCTAAATAGTATTAAAAAATCGAGTTGAAGTTCAAAATTTTTGGTATTTTTGTACATACCCACTGTCTTTAATTTATATTGCATAAGTACCCCTACTTGCTAGATTTATTTTATTATTGCTCTTCTATTTTCTAGAAATAATATTCGTGCTCCAAAAATCATGAATAGATGGAGGTGCCTGATTAAGTTCTCATTCAAAATCATATTTTATTTGGCATTTTCACGCATTTTTTAGTTATTAAAAATCAAAAGAGCATCTTTTATTTTCCATTTGCCTTAAAAATACAAAAAATATAAAATATTTCTGAAAATTATAGAAAAAATACCCACTGTTTGTTATAGTATTTTTTTATCTAAAGATCAATAACTATAAAAAATTTAAAAAACATATTGCTATATCTAAAAAATACAAAATATTTTTAAAAATTCAAAAAATAGTTTTCTATTCTATAGTTTTATATATACTATTTTCTACACATAAAAATTAGTTTTGAGGTATTTTGAACCTATTTAATATTTTTAAATCTCAAAATAATTCAATTTATTTATTTATTCCCTGACTTGGAATATTTAGCATTTTGAAAATACATAAAAATTGGCAAAAATACACAAAATCCCAGAAACAAAAATATATAAAAACACAAAAATATTTTATTTTGTATTTTTTGACTATTTATGGTAACTTTTACAAATATAATACCATATATTGTATTATTAATATAGTTATATTTAACTAATATTATTAGTAAATATTAAAATTACCTTATAAATAATGTAAAACCCTTAAAAAATAAAAAGAATTATTCTTTTTTATATTTTATGATTTTTCTATATGTATTCTATATATTATATATAAAGGGGTTGTGGAAGCTGCACCCGATGGTGTAGCCAACCAGCTGCACTCGACCATTTTTCATTGGTTTTTTGTGTTTTTGAAATGGAACCGGAGGTGGGGGGGGGGGGTTAAATCACCATATATTACCATGATCTCATTCCGAATTCAACTAAATTCTACACTTCTGTCATGTCCATCAAGACTATCATATTTTTAACGGTTTCAGAATTGTTAAAATTGATCCTATGTAGATGGGCATGTTACGAATGTTTGTTTTGCATGAAATTTGAAACACATATCTAGTCTATAAACTAACTAAATCCCCATATGTTTCTTTCAAAAAAAATCAAAATCAGTAAGAAATAAATGGTCGGGTATAACTAGTTGGTTGCACCACCCGATGTAGCTACCCTTTTCCCTTATATAAATACCTTATCTTATACTTATTACATATATATTGATATATATACTTATTAAATATTAAAATAAAAAAATTAAAAATCAGAAAAATAAAAAAGAAAATAAAAATATTAAAACTAAAAATCAAGAATTAAGTAAGTAGGAGAATAGTGCACAAATATACAAATACATTATCATATAGCAATAAATAATAACCCCTACTACACCGACTTGTTCCCTGTGTTTGACACCCTACTCTACTTGTCCACTATACACACATATATTGTAGGGTTTATAAAAATTTTTGATGCACTTCACCTTCTTTTAATTGCTTGATTATTTTATTAACTGTAGGTTAATTATTGACTTAATTCATCGATAATGGCAGACTCTCGAGATCGATGACTTCAACAACTGAGGTCCTCCTTTGTGTGACCTCACGTCCGGCTCTTGGTGTTCGATCGATTAATCAAGCATCAAAAGTAGACCAACACAACAAATAGGGTCCATAAAAATCCTCCCATCAAGAGACATCAGGAGTTCCTTTTAATGAAATAAACATCATAGCAGCACTCCAGTCCATGCATAGAAAAAGGTTTAAATGATCAACCAACAATACATACAAGGTATGAAAACAACAGAAGGAGATAGGGATGTCAATCTGGGTTTACCCATTGGGTACCCAACCCGAATCCGCCCCATTTAAAAACCCAAAACCCGTCCCAATTATTATTGGACGGGTTTGGGTTTAGAATTTGGTACCCATGCGGGTATGGGTTTGGGTTTGGGATTTCCTCGTGGGTATCTGAATCCGAACCCGACCCAATTCGGTCGGCTGATACGTTTTCAAATAGTTGGATGTATACCTTTCCTAGTCCTTTTATGTCGCAGGGTTGAAACCCGATACACACATATACACATACATATAAATATACATATGTGGACAAAGGAATAATGGTTGTAATAGATAATATAAAAAATAAGAAGCATATTAAGAGAATATGAAAAGAAAACGTTGGTGATCACATTGCTTAATTGCAATAAATAGAATATAAAAATAGCAATAAATGTAATGGAATTTTGAATATAAAATTAGAAAGATTGTGCTTAATTTCTATAAGAATCCATGATTCACGCGACATGAATCACGTCAGCGGCAATTTCCAATTGGCAATGGGCGGCGCCCCACTGGATGAGTAGGCAGTGAGATAAAAAAATTAAAAAATTATGCACGGAAGTTTGAAACTGGAAACTGAAAGGTCACGATGAACCACCCTTATCTCAAGGATTTGATCATCTTCCTTCCCCCGAGTATCTTCGACTCTTGCGACTTCTGTTCTTTCTTTTCCGAATAGGTAATCTGAACTGAAGTGCTCTTCACTATTCCTGAGTTCCTACTATCCCGTCTTGATCTGAATTTGCGTGCATCCAACGAACTTCTGAATCTAAGGTAAGTCTCCCATTGATCTTACCTTGTTAAATAAGATTCAGTAGATAAGAGATACATAGATTCATTTAGGATTACAATTTTTTAAAAATTTAAAATTACTAATTATGTTTGTTTACGAATATTTATAATCTTTGTATTTAGATACGCACTTGAATATTTACATGCACTGCAAATATTTTCATTTTATTGTATAGATTGTTGGCTTGATCGATATGGAGATGCCTATGTAAAAATGATGGTGGATCACTATTACAAGAGATAAATGAGACACCTCTTTGTTCAGATCATATTGTATTGTCTACGACTTGTTTTGTTTGTCTTGACACGAGCCTTTATTAATTGTATATTAATAAAATAGTATATTACCAATTTATTAATTAGGAAATTATCAGAAATTGATAAGATAAGTATTTTTTCCCAGCCCACATTTCATATTATTATGCATTATAGATTATATTGATGGATTTTTGGCTTAGTAGTTTAAATATTATCAATCATTGTATATGACTTGTTTTGTCTGTCTTGACACGAGTCTTTATTATGCCATTTACTAGATACATGGGTACCCATTGGGTACGTGGGTACCCGTTGGGTAGATGGGTACCCGCTACCAATTACCCATTTAATAAATGGGCGGGTTTGGGTAGTGGTTTTATAAATGGGTATGGGTTTGGGAATAATGATACCCGCCCCAAACCCGACCCGTTGACATCCCTAGAAGGAGAGCATAGTATAATGGGTTAATTATATAAATAAAATGTCATGCATTCACCATTGGAGAATCATAACCCAATTTCATAACCATTAGCACTATACCATTAGACAAGCAACCAAGATGAATATCCAAGAACAACAAGGCATCATACGCATACATCAATTGAATTGTAAAAGCAAATTGGAGCATTGTTTGAGCACCTCACAATCTAGCAAAGGGAAGAACAAATGTGTATGCACGAGCAAAGGTCAAAATGCACAGTAAGGTCCCGCGATGAGCCATCAGAGGTCGATCTCCAGCTTAATTTATAAGGTGGTGATGGGTTATTGGAAATCCTATACTCCATGGAGGAGGACATGCTTGAGAAGACAGTTCAAGAGGTAGGCGAGGACACCACATCTTTAAGGTTGGAGAGCCCCATAAGAGTGTCAAAAGGAACTCCTGCAAGGTCCAACCATCCTATTGATGGCTTAGTTAAAGCAACCTACCTCAGATTCAACATTTATGGGTCAAGGTCAGGGCATGCACAGGGCAAGATTCACGCTCCATGGGTGAAGCTTTAGACAGACATACGACGACGGAGAAGCAGAGCAAGCAGCAGAGGGAAAGACGGGAGGGTCCCGTTGAGGGAGACATCATGTGCATAGGGATTTCGAGGAGGATGGAAGAAGCGGTGGCCGTTGGTGCAAGACCGAAAATAAGGAAGTGCGAGAATAAGGTTGAAAAAGGAGGTGGAAGAAGAGTTATAATACAAGAGAATAGAGGAGATAGACCGAGAATAGCACTCTTATTTAAGACCTATTTCCAAACGGAAAAGATAAGAGCTTCTTGGACCCACTCTCGCGATGGTTTTTCATTTGCGAATGCTTGCGATTTTCTTCGGGAGCGCGCGGGCCTTGTCGATTGGTATGGCGTTGTTTGGGATAGGCATATCCCGCCCTCGTTTGCCTTTACATTGTATAGGGCCATTCTTGGAAGACCGCCTACAATTGATAGGCTCAACGCTTTTGGTATGTCTCTTCTGCCCACCTGTGGGCTGTGCTCTGCTGAGGTTGAATCGCATGAGCATTTGTTCCTCAATTGTGCTTATTCCTCGGTGGTCTGGACGGGGGCCCTCCAATCCTTCGGCCTCCCCTCTCCTGCTGGTAATGTCCTCCTTGAGCTGGTGCACTGGATTATCAACTTGCGCTCGAAGGCAGATCGCTCATCCTATGCCATCATCCTCGCGATCGTGGTTTGGCAGCTTTGGCGGGAACGCAATCGTAGATGGTCTCTCTCGGGCAGCACCTCTTCCGAACGCCTCATCTCGGAAGTGCATGTTACGTTTTCCGCTATCAATCTATAGACTGATTATCTTCAACTGAGTTCGGTCTAGTTTTGTTTACTTTTTTCTGTTTTTCTCACAGTACATATACTGTTCTCTGGCTACTGTTAGCCCCCTCAACTTTCTGCTGTAATATGTTATAGCGTCACTTTTTGGGAATATACGGAAAATTTACTTAGCAAAAAAAAAAAAAAGATAAGAGCTCCACACAGAGACAAAGAACAACCACGTTCCCACCTCGCCCCCCTGCTTGGCGTAAAACCCCCGAGCAGGGCCTTCTATTCTATTGCGCGAACGCACATTACCGCGATTCCGCCAACCACTTTTTCTCACGTAAACAAAAGGCGAAGCCTCTTCACAGTGCCAACGCGATGGGGGAATGCTCTGCTGTTTCCGTCAAGCTGTCCCTTCACCATGCCCTTCCTCTTGTTCACATTTGCCGTATACACGAATCACCACCCGCAGTACATCATCTTCCACATCTCCCTGGGGGGGGGGGGGGGGGAGCATAAAAGACTGTGACCTCCGCAGTCTCTTTCGGTGGGTGAGACAGAGACTGGACAGCGGTGGCAAGAAATGGGTTGCACGGCCTCCCGAGTGGCCAACGAGGACACCGTCCGCCGCTGCAGGGAGCGGCGCCGCCACATGAAGGACGCCGTCCTCTCCCGCCACCACCTCGCCGCCGCGCACTCCGACTACATCCACTCCCTCCGCCTCACCGCCTCCGCCCTCTCCCGCTTTTCCTCCTTCCACTCGCTCTCTGTTTCTCACGACATCCATCCGGTCCACTTCCAAAACCCCACCTATCCCCCTTCCCCACCTCCAGTCTCAACTTCGAAACGCACCCACATCTCGTCTGGCGGATCCTCTCCTCTTTTTGACCGTACAACCAACAAGGAGGTGAAAACGGTGGGGTCTTTCTCGTCCAAGATCGGAGCTTTTCCGACATCCACTTCCAACTACGCCGCCACTCCTTCGCAGGCATCCTCCGCCTGGGACTGGGAGAGGTTCTACCCGCCTTCTCCACCGACCTCCGAGTTTTTCAATAGGCTCGAGCAGCAACGGAAACAGAGAAATGATCAAGACGGGCACACCGACCTCCACCATCTTTCCAGTGAGGAAGACGAGTCGTCTGGAGACGAATTGGTGAATGCCAAAGACGAGCAATGTGTCAATGATCACAGCAGCAGGACGAGCACTTCCACTACGAAGGAAGAGGACGTAGAGTCAAGATCCGGCTATTTCGGTTCCTCCAGGAATTTTCTTGGAGGCACTGCGAGGTCAGTGTTGGGGTCGTCGGCGGCGGCAAATGTGGCACCTTCGGTGGGCAGCGGGGAGGTAGAGGTGGGTATGCAGATGGTGGTGCGACACCAGAACCTGAAGGAGATCGTGGCGACGATCGAGGAGTACTTTGTGAAGGCAGCAGCGGCCGGAGAGGCAATGATGGAGCTCCTCGAGAATGGGCGGGCCCAACTTGACAGGAGCTTCCGGCAGCTCAGAAGTGAGTGTTTGGAATCTAAGCTATATTACGCTATCAACCCCCAATAAAGAGGTGACATCAAACTGATGCTGTGCTTAAAGTTGTGTTGTGAAATTTTACCTTGCTTTTAGAGGGGTTAATCGGCTTTCAAAAAAATGGATGCAATTGGACGCTTGGGTACAGGAAACTGAAGTTAAAACGAAGAATAATAGGGTGGTATTTTGATGTTTTAACAAGAAGTTTATAATGCTTTATGCCACTTTTGAAAACGTGATATTTTTAGGAGGAGAATTCTTTTTTCCCCTTGAAAGTTGGCGGGCAAGTGGAAATTTAGAATTTACTATCTTTAATTATTTTATTTCCAATAAACTTATGGAGAGATTTGTTTCTTGTACTATGTATTCAGGCTGCCTTATTGTGATCGACTACATTGCTCATGTTAATTTTACAGAGACAGTATACCATTCCACTGGTATCCTGAGTGCCCTGTCGTCGACTTGGACGTCGAAACCACCACTGGCAGTGAAGTACCGGCTTGACACAGCAGCACTGGAGGACTCTGGTGGACGGGAGAGCCACTGCTCCACACTGGAGAGGCTCCTTGCCTGGGAAAAGAAGCTCTACCAGGAAGTAAAGGTACCATAGTTTCACATTTGATTTCCCTCTTTGGGGTAAATATATCAGAATGGATTTAGTCGCTATATTTTTTTATAAGCACCGTGCTAATGAGTTTACTGTCTAAGAAACTGCCTGATAAATATACTTTGAATTTAAAGATTTTTTCCCTTACTGTTTATTAAACATACAGTTCTTCAAAGCAAAATATGCTTCTAACAACAGCTGTCTCCTTATTAGATTCTGCTGATTTTGCATTTTCAACTGATGGGAAAATGTGTCGTATATGGCACTTTTCCTTCTCTTTAGCACCTACTTTTTTTTCTCTTCTGTGTTTTAAATGGGAAGTGAGTGCTTGGAATCTTCTCATCTTTCCCGCAACTTTCTTTATGAAGAATCTAGTCCAGGAAAAAGGAAATGCTGCCTACAAGGACTCCAATTGAACATTGTTGCGTGCTTGCATGCTCAACACTTCTATTTTACTAGAATATGTTTTATTTTTGACTTAATCAATAAGCATGTTTAACTTTATATTTTGTTTGTTACTGTTTATCCAGTTAGCAGCATACAATTGTGTAATGTATATGTAGACATGTAAAGGGATATTGCATCAAGGGTTGATATGGATGATAATGTGATTGTGGATATAACATCTTGAAGATTCTGAAAAGCATATGCCTACTGTATTTATTGAAGATTATGAAATGTTGCAACTTATAATTTTGCTTTGACGTATTCTCTTGGGCTATATGATCACCATATAGAGGAAAGAGTTGGGATTTGGGAAAGGCGCGGCTTTTGCAGAGGTCAGGAAATTGTGAGAAAATGCCATGGGTGGAAATTCAGGGGAAATTTCCACACATGGGCCTGGTGTGTTTTTCAGATAGAGCATGGTCTAGTACATTTTCTGTCATTAAAGTGGTTCTCAGTTTTAGAAGTTTGCATAAATTAGGGAAACAAAGGAAAAGTTTGCTTCACGAGAAGTATGCAAAGAGACAAGATGCTCGATTTATAAGATTTGCTTTTCTAGTTGAATACTTGTCTGGTTGTCTCCTATTGAATGTGGTTGCCTTCGGTCATGGTACCAATAATATTGGCTGGAGGACATTTGTATTTGCTGGAATTTTGCCCAGTTGTCCCTTCAAAATGCAAATAATTTTGCAGTCTCAGTTTTCTTCTCCCACTGGGTGAATCTACAACGTATTGCTTGCGTTATAGATTATGTTGGAACTCAACCAACATTGTAATGTTTTCGGTTTGTCAGTTTCTATACTAATCTAAAACAGGAAAAATACTTCGACATAAATGAGCATCTGTTTCTTTTTTTTTTGAGCTATGATGTCTTTCACTGTAGGAACTAATTGAAGGAAAAGACTTTGTGAATCTTAGCTATTGACATCAGCATAATTTCATATTTATAAATTGAGGAATTATACCCTTTGTCAGCATAACCACGATGTCGAAATATCACACTTGTGAAAGCATGCATTAAATAGGTTCTAACCAATCAGATGCTCAAGTAGTGCAGTAGCCATTATTAGGTCTGTAGAAAAATGAACCAAGTTGCAACAACTCCACAACTATTTCCGTGAAAAGATCAAAACCTATAAACATAATATAGGTGATATTCCCACCTAGTGGGATCTGCTTTGGATATTCTAGTAATGCTGACCTCATTTAAGACCTGAAGATTGCCAAAGTAATAAGTTGGATCTGAGATACATACAAGTGTTGTCTAGCAGGAAAGCTTGTGCTGTTTTTTTTGATGTCATTTATTTTCATGGATATGTCTTCGCAATACATACATGTGTCATTGATAACGGGCCTCTTTCTGGGATCATTTATATGTTGTTTTGTCATCGTGTCATTCATAATTGCATGATCGAACTCCATTCATTCTAGGCTAGAGAGGGGGTGAAAATCCAACATGAGAAGAAGTTGGCTTCTTTACAAAGCCTAGAGCACAAGGGCGGAAACGAGACAAAGCTGGACAAGATCAAAGCAGAAATACAGAAGTTGCAATCACTCATACTTGTAACATCGCAAGCTGTGTCAACCACATCTTCAGCCATCTTAAAAGTTCGGGATGATGAACTTGCACCTCAACTTGTTAAGATCTGTCATGGGTACCTTTCCTTTTCTTTTTCTGCATTGCTGGTGGTACTTTGTCTCTTTAACGGGACAGAATTAAATCCTGTCAAAATCCAATATTAAAAAAAATCTGTTTTAAGAACCCGACCTGCGGATTTGAGAAATTTTTGTGGTCCATCACTATATCCTCCTAATATGCCATTCAAATTTCGCCAGAAACCGATACTTTTATACCCTCCATCTAGGCTTTACCAGAATTTCGGCAGCAAAGATGTAAATGACATTTTATACAAGCATTTTTTAGGGGACAAATTTGAAAGTTTGACTGAAAGGTCGCTTGGTTGTTCTGAAGCTATCAAGCAGTTCTTACTCCTTAATGCAATTTCCAATGCAGATTCCTGACCATGTGGAGATCAATGAATCAGTACCATGAGGTTCAGAATCGCATTGTTCAACAGGTACGAAGCCTTGTGAATGACTCGGCAGCTCTGCAATCCACCTCTGATCTCCACAGACAGGCGACTCGTGATCTTGAATCAGCAGTCACAGAGTGGCACTCGAGCTTCACACGTCTTGTAAAATTCAACCGTGAGTACATCCGGTCCCTATACTCATGGCTCAAGCTAACCCGCATCGAAGTCTGCAATGATGAAGTTGAGAAAGACCATTATTCCTCAGTTGTTTCGTCTGAGCTCTCCGCATTCTGTGATGATTGGAAGCAGGCACTTGACCGAGTTCCTGATACAGTTGCTGCTGAAGCCATAAACAGCTTTGTCAATGTTATCCATTCCGTATCTCTGAAGCAATCAGAGGAAATAAAGATAAAAAAGCGGGTCAATAACTACACGAAAGAATTCGAGAAGAAATCGGCAGCCCTCCGGAGCATTGAAAGGAAGTTCTACCAATCATATTCAACTGTGGGACTTAAGCTCCCGGATAAAGGATCTGATGAGCAGTTATTTGATGCACGAGATCCTCTTCAGGAGAAGAAGTCAGAGATCGCAGCTATCAGGAGAAAAGTTGAGGACGAAATGGCGAAGCATACGAAAGCAATTGTGGTCACGCGGGACATGACACTGAACAACATTCAGACAGGTTTACCAGGAGTCTTTCAGGCGATAACTGCGTTCTCAGGGGTATTTGTCGAGGCGCTCGAGGGGGTCTGCCATCAGAAGGGGCCTCACATGTGAATGTGTTTAGCAATGTCCATCCGAATTCCTATCTGAAAATTATTCTTTTGGAATAAGAAGTGTAGAAATAATTGTATTAAGAGCAGTATCCGAGATTTTGCCCATTGGGGATGCTTGGTTGACTCCTGTACAGGAAACTCAAGAGTTGGTAGTAAATTATACGTGTACAAGGAACTGCCATCAAGGACTATATAGCAGTGATGGGCTATACTACATGTGATTTGTATCTTATATTGTTTTATTGGAGGCATCGTTGGTCCCATTTTTAGCTGGAAATTTTTCTTATGTAATCTAAGACCGACAATTAATTATGTGCTGTTAAAAATAGACGTGGTTTCGATGGTTTGTTGTGTTCAAAGTTGTGAAACATGACGTGCTCGTGATTTACATATCTGGTTTGTTATCACAAATCCGAGTTGATTGAACGTCTATATACATAATGTACAAAGAGAGTTACTGTAACACTCTAACCCTAGAAACTACTCTCACATCGGAAACTTACGAAGTGTGTGTTATAAGTGGTGAGGAAAATTGCTTGACAACTTAGGCGTGTTTTGGATGATTGTCAACTGTCTTACTCGGGCTCAAATACAAGTTATTAGGGTTCGTTTTCTTTGATAACATATGAGGGATTTAAGCTCGAGACGTTACAAATGGTATTTGAGTTAATTTGCTTTTTATATTGAAAAGGAATACTCGAGAGGTGGAGGTTGTATTTCAAACCCCAAACATAGACTCACATCGGAAACTCACAAAGTGTGGGTTATAAGTTGTGGGGAAAACTACTCGACAATTTGGACTTAAGCATTTTGGAAGGTTGTCAATATGTTCAATTGAATCTATATCCAACAAGTAGTCAGAGCTAATTTTCTTTGATAATGGACTGGGGACTTAAGATCGAGATGTAAACTTCTGGTTTGAAATAGTATCAAAGGGCAGTTGCCATCTACATTTCTTTGAATCGTCCTATTGTCGCTCATGTGCCTATTTCCTATGTTTCCACTATTGTATCTTTGAGCAGTTTGGTCCCCTGAACTTGCTGATGTTGGAAATGCGAGCCCACGGCGAGCCATTATGCAATAAATGTTATTGCACATATCATTCCCTGATCTGAAATGAAGAATGAATAATTTGTATAATAGGCCCCTTAGTACAATTAGGGTTATGTACCATGGCCATCTTAATGATCATACATCTGTTGATTCAACTATTGAATCATAGAGGCTGGTGCTTGGATGAATATCTAAAGAGTTAGATTGAGGACTCATCAAGCACCGTCAAATGATTATTAAGAGATGATCTCCAGCCTGAGTAGGAGATGGCAATCCTATCTCTGAAGGCTGATATCTGACTGACCTCTTGATGCAGGTCCTCTGCATAGGAATAGAGATTCGGAGGTGTCAGATTAGTTAGGTCAAAGAGTTGACTTAACGAGATCGAGATAACCAAAGTCCTATATCATATGCTGTCATGATATAGGCACGCATCCTCTGACCGGAGACAGATGTGTTACTATATGTCTGAGTGTGTACATTTGGCAGACCAATAGGTTGATGACCTAATCAAGGTCTATACACCGGCGCGCTGGTGTGCACATAAGGGCATATGAGTAATACGATCTCTCAAAGGGATCATACAGGTTCAGTTACTGAACCGGAAGACATGAGCTCACTCATGAGATATTGGGAAGAATCAAATTCCATGCGCATGGTCGTCTCGCTTTGGAAAGCTTGACTGAATTTGTAGGTTTGATATATACTTTTAGTATATGATCAAGACCTAGGTATGATATACACTTTTGGAAAGTGTATGATCGATACCAACTCCCAATGATCGAATGAGAAACTTACTGATAAAACCATGAAGTAGACAATATAAAGTTAATCCGATACTTCGGGTTTAGTCTGAGTCTTCCAGTATGCAGGATGTACAGGTATTGGGAATACCTGAGGGTGATTTGATCATAAACGATTGTATAACCATGATGCTTCCATTCCTAGGGAGTGATGAAACGGGTCTGGATTTTAGTGACTCCTCTCAGTAGAGAAGTGATCTGATCTTGGTCCAAGTGTTGGACATTGATCTGAATGTGATTCAGATACAATGAGAAGATTAGATTTACGGTCTTGATTTAATCAAGCATCTATGGGAGGCCCGCGATCTGGATTTGAGATACGATCTCAATATCCATGTCACTATACGTGGAACAATACAATCGCCCTGTCCTTATCTCCAAGTATCTGCGGAGAGATTGCATTATTCTTGAAGGGTTCAAGAATAATTCTATAAGATCTAAGCAATGAAGAAATAATGATTAAATGTGATTTAATCATCTTGATGTGTGAAGAAATTATCCAATTTAATTAAATGTGATTTAATTAATGTGGATGAGAATAATGTGGATAGAAATATCCAATTATTCATAATATATTATAAATGTGATTTATAATGTATTAGAGAGAGCTAATTATAATTTATATGTGTTGATTAATTATTATGTGTATTGGATACACATTGTGTAATTAATTAACAATATGAATTATATGTTGTTTTGGGTTGTGAATATGATTCACAATTTTTCCATGGCAAGAATGCAATATTCTTAAAGATAATTGAGAATTATTTTTGAAGAATAAAACCCAATAAATTTGTTGCAAATAAATAGGAGAGAAATCCAAGGAGATATGCAATCTCATGGAAATCCATGAGATTGCTCTCCATTGGGAAACAAGTGGGCGGCACCCAATTCCTATATGGAATGGGTGGCCGTCCCCTCTTGATTGCACATGGAGATTTGATCTCCATGTGTATTCTCTCCTTATTTGTTGGGTTGATTTAGGAATAAATTATATTTGATTTTATCAAATATATTTTGACCTAAATTTGTTGCTTTTGACAACAACTATCTTGGCCATTGGATTGACACAAATCAATCTCACCCATTGATTTTATGTGTCCCATGGATTGAGATCCATGGATCCCAAAACCCTATAAATAGAGAGGCATACTATGCTCTCTAATGACTTGCAATATTAGAGCTCTCTCTCTCCCTCATTTCTTCATACACGCCAGCCCTCTCTTCCTCTCTTGTTGGTGGCCGTCCACCATACCCTAGAGGAGAGAACCGTCGTCGCCTTCGCCACCGCGCCGCCGCTTCGACGTTCTTCGGTTCTCCGTCTTCTTGGAGAGTTCCTCTCACGAAGGAGACGTTTGATCTCATGCGACGAGATCAGGAGCAACCATGCTTGGATCATCTTCTTGGATTGCGAGGACAATGCGGTTCATCCCCGCGCTCGCAAGCGGTCTCGCCGACGATCGGACTTGAGACAGGAGGTCTCTTTCTTTAGAGACTTGATCAACCACGCTTCAAGAGGTATTGCATTATACTTGTTGTGGTTATAGATGAAACGATCTGAGAATGGTTCTCGGACGCTGCACAGAACAACTAGTGCGACTAGTCGTTCTTCGTCGTATCCGATACGACGATCACGCTTCCGTGACGCACTTGAAGATAATTCCATATCCTTCAAGTGGTATCGGAGCCTTAGGTCGACGGTTTCGAATATGATTCGAAAAACCGAGGACGACTTGGGTTCGTTAAGGTCGCGAAAGTTTTTATCGCATTTGATTTCGCAGATCTGTTTAGTAAATAAATTCGGCACTGTTTAAATTTTAAACACGAATTTAATACTTGGATTTTATTCCCCATTAAATAAGGAAACCATAGGATCTGAGTTTACGTAAATCGGATTTCGTATGCTCTAGATATGGTTGTTTTAATGAACATATATGCACTGTTGCGGGAACTGTAGATCTGAACGTGATTAAAATGTTAATTACTGTTTAGACTTGCCTCGAAATGCGTGTAACATCACTTGGATTCTGTTCTAAATCAAATTAACAATCTATGAAAATTGATTTTGTCTAATTTGGATTTAATATGATTGAGATATGCTAATTTTAGTAAGAAGGGGTCACTGCTGAAATTACAGTCCTAATCTAGAACCTAGTGATTGTCAATTAGTGAAATTAATTGTTAATTTCGTGAAATAATCATTAAAAATATTTGTGAAATATTTGAAGATGATTATTTACATAATTGACTTGGCCTCAACCAATTAATTGATTAGATTTGATCTAAATCTTAATTGGAAACACATTCATCAAACTTAATGTTTGATTGGTGATTGTCATTTAATCTTTTAGTGAAATTAAATTGTTTAATTTCCTAGAATAATTGTGCATAAATATTTGTGAAATATTTGATGATAATTATTCCCTTAAATGACATTGCCTTAACCAATAATTGATAAAGATGTGATCTAAATCATAATTGGAAACCACAATCTTTCAAACTTGATGCTTGAATAGGATTTGGGAATTTGTCTAGCAAATTTCCTTATAATCAAAAATGTTTTGATTATTACTATATGGTACAATTTCGGTTGAAGAACCGATGATCATCTCAAGTACAAATTAATCAATTTGGCATTATCCTTTCCCGAGGCGGATATGGTGCCTAGTCGGAGAGCATTGGGGTTGCGGGTTGCAACGTATGTGGTCCGTCCCACTCTCGTCGGTACTGGCCATGACAGCGGGTAGGGCCGGGATAATGTCCGAGGGATTAAGATGTATTTTTCTAATTATTAAAATTCGAATTAATACGTATTTTGAGATATTACCATATATGTATTCAAGTAAAATAATCAAGTTTGATTGATTGAATTGGATTGATAATTAATTTAATATGATTAAATTGATTATGTCCAATTGAAATACTCTAATATGATTAGAGCTAATAATTCCCTTGGAAGAATTAATTATGTGAATGTGATTCACGATAATTAATTAAAATTTGAATATGATATGGAGGATCACATAAGTGACATCCATGGTCTCCCGTCAAGGCGGAGGGTTCCGTCGCCAGGGATTGCATATGGGAGACGCCTGTCCGAAGTGACAACTCCTGTATGCAAGCGCATCTGGATCGGGCTCTTCGCTTCTCGAAAGAGTAAGGACGTATGCGTAGTGACCCCAATATCGGGTCCTCATATTATTGGGGCGATATTGGATTGCGCATAGCGAGTTGTATTCCTGTTGACGGTTGGTTCAATTAATGACGGGTCAACATCGCCTTAGGGGTGGTGGGCCCTGGTGTTAAAGACCGAATTGGGAGATGCAAGTTGGACTTGCAAGGCGGAATGTGTTCCCACTTCTCTTTATCCGAGTTGTAGGTTCTCATATTATTGGGATGCAACAAAGATAAGGAAGGAGATCCCAGATCTTGCTTGAGATATAATGGTAAGTATATCTCTTACATTGAAAGTGATTAAGGGATTGAACTTTCAATGTTGACATGGCAAGACAACTTTGATATAAAAATCCTAAATCAAAGTAAAATATATATTTATATATTTATGCAAATTTCTTATTTCAGATAATCCTTCATTAAAACCCACTCAATGATATACTCAATAATAACCAGTGAAATATCTTGGATTGGACTCATGATCCAGATATTGTACTTGCAATTGAACACATAATGTATGTGGTTGCAATATGCAAGTCTCCTCATACTAATGAGGAATGACATTTTAATAGATAATAGGACTACAACCCTAGGGTTTGTATGTCTCTATAGTCTTGATCTCATTGGATGTACTTTGGAAGTAACATGTCGATGATGATCGCAATTGTCAAATAATCCCTATAAAATCAATGAAGATATTTTGGCAGACATATATGTGCTCTTGACATTTAATCATGAGTGACATGGTTCTCTGCATCATGCAGAATGGTAGCTCTATAAGAGATGATGTATTCAATTGTTTGAGTACCTACCTGAACCTATGTTTTATGAGTTTAGATGGATGTAGATGATGAGTGTCATTATTCTACTATCTATACTCTAGTCATTCATGAAGCTTCATAGTATTCATATTGTGTGAAGCATAAATAAATGCTGAAATACTCTTATTTTGAATTCTTTTGAATTTATTGTAAGAGATCCTTAATCTTAAGCAATGGTTGCTTATAGATAAAGGGAGCGCAATGGAAGCATGGGTTGGACCCAAGAAAGAAGGAAAGTCAAAGAGTTGACTGGACTTCTGTGACTTCCATATGTCATCCAAAGAGTTGGATGAATGCCAATACTGCAATAAGTTGATGTGTTGATAGTATGACTATCAAATCTGTCTAGAATCCTTAGAAAAGGACTCGGATGGAGCATCAGAATAATCTACATAAATCATTGATGTTGACTTACTTATTGAATAAGATAAAGTCAAATAATTGTATCTCAATCTTCTGATGACATTTGCAATGGGTTGCATATGTTTTAGAAGACTGGAAAACTTGATCTTAAAGATTTATTGTTATCCACGTGAATATTGATGCAATTGTTGCAACAATCTCTGTTGGAATGATAGACTTGTTAATTTCAGTGGGAGATCCCTTAGTCGTAGAGAATGTCTCTATAACCTAGATATAAGAATACACTCATTGTTTGTTTCTAAATGTTGGAAATAAACATGAATTCTGAGATAGAACTATCATAAAGAGTTATGATGGAAATGTTTCAGATAGTAGTCTAAAATCTAGTGGACTCCACTAAATTAGAAAATTAATGAATGGTTCATTAACATTTCTAAATACTGAAATTAAACCTTAAGATCAATAGGAGGATGAAGATCATTTGACAATGATCTAGCATCGAGCCTTGAACATTTGTCTACCGATTTGATCAATAGACTAGTAAGAGATGAAACTTTAGAATGTCTAAAATTTCAAAAGTTACATACTTATGAATATTGTATTCAAAGTAAAAATGTCCAATACACCCTTCTTCGGGAATGGTGTAAGATGCCAAGATATTCAGGATCTCATACATATTGATGTATGCGGATCATCTATATCATAGTAAACATTGTGGATATGTGATATCTATTGATGATTATGTATGATATGAGATTTCTTCTCTTCATCGAAGAAACTTTTGAAATGTTCAAAGATTTCATTAATTTTGGTTTAGAACCAAAGTTTGAAGGAAGATAAAATAAATTTGATCTGATCTAGGTAGCAAGTACCTACTAGATAAATTCGAAGAATACCTTATGGAGATATGAATATCATTTCTATCTCAAACCTCCTAACACACATTAACTCAAAAGAGTTATAGGTAGATACAATTGGATCATGTGTGACATGATCTTATCAATGTTGAATTTTAGCATAATTATCCCTTAGTTTCCAGGTATATATGTGTAGTAGAGACTACAATGTATATCCTTAATAAGGTTCCATGTATCTTAGAATCTAGCACTTGAGAGTGCTGCTTCATTAGGAAAATAAAGGATGGTATTGGATACCTACTTTATGACCTTGAGATTCTTAAAATATCTCATCTCCGAGAATGTCTTAGAGGTTGAGACTCTTGAGAATCAAGATGAAAATGAAGTGTAGGAACTCATTTATAATGAGACTCCTGAAATTGGAAACTAAAAGGACAATTAAAGATGAAACATTAATACCTCTTCAAATGAGTTTGAGGATGGATTCCATGTGTTAGAGAAATCTGACAATGATCGAACTTCATGTGATGAAGCTTCTGAAGATCATAGCATGGATAGATGGATAGCAATAAAAGTCTAATGTAGACATCATATACAAGTGTTGTATATGGACCCTCGAGGATCCACCTATATGGGTAAGACCTGTAAAGGTGTAAATGGATCTTCAAGAGACAAGGAACCTGATGAGAAGGTAGAGATCTTCAAAGCACGGTTCGTAGCCATAAGCTACACACTGGAAGAGAAGACATTGCTTGCAATGAGACTTGCTCTTCGGTGACCAGGCTTAAAACCGTCAGAATATTGCTAACCTTAGCTACACAACTTGACTATTGCATCTTCAAGATGTAAGTCAATATTGCATTCCTCTATGAATACCTCTTTGAGGATATTCACATGAAGTAGCCACAGGGCTTCATAGTTGAGGAAAGCAACGTGTGCAAGCTAAGGAATCCATCTATGGACTCAGATAAGCTTCTTAAAGTTGGATCATAAGATTCGATGAAATTATAAATGTTATGATTTCAGATAGAATCTTGATGAACCATATGAAGCTTAGTGGGAGTGCTTTTGTGTTCATCGTGCTAAATGTAGATGATATCCTAATGATATAAGGATAATAATTAGTGTTTTATAATCTGGTGGTTCCATAACTTGAAATATGATTTCAAAGATGCCTCTCAGATCTTAGTTCTGAAGTTGTTCAGAAGCAAAGAGAAGAGGATAATGGGACTGTCACATTTATAGTACATCTTGGACATGTTCCATTTTATGGAAAATTCCAGTAATGGCTTCCATCCCTTCGGATATGGTACTGACCTATCTAAAGGGATAACACCTCAAAAAGTTGAGGAAGTGAATGCTAGAACTACTTGCCTTTGGGCATCAGTTCTGAGAAGCCGGGTGTATGCTAGATGTGTACGAAAGCCAGATGGCTGCCATGCAGTGGGAGTAGTAAACTGTTACTAGTCCTACTATGGAAATAAAACACTTGGTTGCAGTAACAACAAAATCTTCATAGATGACAAGATTTTTTGAGATAGTGATCTCAAAGTCTTATCTTCAAAAGTTTAAGACTTTATAGATAGTGATCTAAAAGGACTTAA
This sequence comes from Ottelia alismoides, assembly GCA_037367405.1. Taxonomy (NCBI): domain Eukaryota; kingdom Viridiplantae; phylum Streptophyta; class Magnoliopsida; order Alismatales; family Hydrocharitaceae; genus Ottelia; species Ottelia alismoides. The sequence continues at coordinate 119,069 of JAZKJV010005507.1, forward strand.
CTAAAGATACCTTAGGAGATAGAGATCTCCAGAAATAAGGATATTCTTATAAGGATTATGGAAACACTGGTTATGATAATTGTTAAGCTGTAGTGTCAAGGACACTATAACTAACAAGATTGAGTATTAGTTGCATAAGATGCAACATTCGCATTGGATGCGAGCACTGTTACTGGGGATATGCAAGTGCCGTAAAAGGACTTGGCGTAGTCTCGCGGGAACAGAGTGACTGATCAGCTTACCTAGTTATTTTCCAAATAGTCCATGATTGTCACATGAGTGCGAGTTTAAATGATTAGCCCATTAATGGCTCTTTGGGCTAGTGGGAGATTGTTGGAAATGCGGGCCCACGACGAGCCATTATGCAATAAATGTTATTGCACATATCATTCCCTGATCTGAAATGAAGAATGAATAATTTGTATAATAGGTCCCTTAGTACAATTAGGGTTATGTACCATGGCCATCTTAATGATCATACAACTGTTGATTCAACTATTGAATCATAGAGGCTGGTGCTTGGATGAATATCTAAAGAGTTAGATTGAGGACACATCAAGCACCGTCAAATGATTATTAAGAGATGATCTCCAGCCTGAGTAGGAGATGGCAATCCTATCTCTAAAGGCTGATATCTGACTGACCTCTTGATGCAGGTCCTCTGCATAGGAATAGAGATTCGGAGGTGTCAGATTAGTTAGGTCAAAGAGTTGACTTAACGAGATCGAGATAACCAAAGTCCTATATCATATGCTGTCATGATATAGGCACGCATCCTCTGACCGGAGACAGATGTGTTACTATATGTCTGAGTGTGTACATTTGGCAGACCAATAGGTTGATGACCTAATCAAGGTCTATACACCGGCGCGCTGGTGTGCACATAAGGGCATATGAGTAATACGATCTCTCAAAGGGATCATACAGGTTCAGTTACTGAACCGGAAGACATGAGCTCACTCATGAGATATTGGGAAGAATCAAATTCCATGCGCATGGTCGTCTCGCTTTGGAAGCTTGACTGAATTTGTAGGTTTGATATATACTTTTAGTATATGATCAAGACCTAGGTATGATATACACTTTTGGAAAGTGTATGATCGATACCAACTCCCAATGATCGAATGAGAAACTTACTGATAAAACCATGAAGTAGACAGTATAAAGTTGATCCGATACTTCGGGTTTAGTCTGAGTCTTCCAGTATGCGGGATGTACAGGTATTGGGAATACCTGAGGGTGATTTGATCATAAACGATTGTATAACCATGACGCTTCCATTCCTAGGGAGTGATGAAACGGGTCTGGATTTTAGTGACTCCTCTCAGTAGAGAAGTGATCTGATCTTGGTCCAAGTGTTGGACATTGATCTGAATGTGATTCAGATACAATGAGAAGATTAGATTTACGGTCTTGATTTAATCAAGCATCTATGGGAGGCCCGCGATCTGGATTTGAGATACGATCTCAATATCCATGTCACTATACGTGGAACAATACAATCGCCCTGTCCTTATCTCCAAGTATCTGCGGAGAGATTGCATTATTCTTGAAGGGTCCAAGAATAATTCCATAAGATCTAAGCAATGAAGAAATAATGATTAAATGTGATTTAATCATCTTGATGTGTGAAGAAATTATCCAATTTAATTAAATGTGATTTAATTAATGTGGATGCGAATAATGTGGATAGAAATATCCAATTATTCATAATATATTATAAATGTGATTTATAATGTATTAGAGAGAGCTAATTATAATTTATATGTGTTGATTAATTATTATGTGTATTGGATACACATTGTGTAATTAATTAACAATATGAATTATATGTTGTTTTGGGTTGTGAATATGATTCACAATTTTTCCATGGCAAGAATGCAATATTCTTAAAGATAATTGAGAATTATTTTTGAAGAATAAAACCCAATAAATTTGTTGCAAATAAATAGGAGAGAAATCCAAGGAGATATGCAATCTCATGGAAATCCATGAGATTGCTCTCCATTGGGAAACAAGTGGGCGGCACCCAATTCCTATATGGAATGGGTGGCCGTCCCCTCTTGATTGCACATGGAGATTTGATCTCCATGTGTATTCTCTCCTTATTTATTGGGTTGATTTAGGAATAAATTATATTTGATTTTATCAAATATTTTTTGACCTAAATTTGTTGCTTTTGACAACAACTATCTTGGCCATTGGATTGACACAAATCAATCTCACCCATTGATTTTATGTGTCCCATGGATTGAGATCCATGGATCCCAAAACCCTATAAATAGAGAGGCATACTATGCTCTCTAATGACTTGCAATATTAGAGCTCTCTCTCTCCCTCATTTCTTCATACACGCCAGCCCTCTCTCCCTCTCTTGTTGGTGGCCGTCCACCATACCCTAGAGGAGAGAACCGTCGTCGCCTTCGCCACCGCGCCGCCGCTTCGACGTTCTTCGGTTCTCCGTCTTCTTGGAGAGTTCCTCTCACGAAGGAGACGTTTGATCTCGTGCGACGAGATCAGGAGCAACCATGCTTGGATCATCTTCTTGGATTGCGAGGACAACGCGGTTCATCCCCGCGCTCGCAAGCGGTCTCGCCGACGATCGGACTTAAGACAGGAGGTCTCTTTCTTTAGAGACTTTATCAACCACGCTTCAAGAGGTATTGCATTATACTTGTTGTGGTTATAGATGAAACGATCTGAGAATGGTTCTCGGATCATGTGGTTTCATCGAATAATTTTTTTTTAAATTCCGCTGCACAGAACAACTAGTGCGACTAGTCGTTCTTCGTCGTATCCGATACGACGATCACGCTTCCGTGATGCACTTGAGGATAATTCCATATCCTTCAGCTGATTGGTTCGCCTCTAACTTTGCCACATTGTATTGCTATCGTTTCTTCCTTACATTTGTGTCGATTATCCATCAAAAATTGTTGATAACATCTTGAATTATTTTGCCCTATTTGTATGATGATTTGGATCCTACTTGTATCGAGATCTGGATTCTGTTTTTATTAGTATTAGATGGATTTATCAAAAGGAGGATATTATATAAACCTTGGTTGGATTAGTTTTGAAACATCTTTTGTGTTTCAGTTTCTTTTGCCATATTAAGAGTGTGGAGAAAAGAATGGATCGTTGTTTTTATTCCATGAGTACAGGGTCTCTTATATAGAGAGAAATCCTAAAGAGCCAAAAAGATAAAAGCACATAAAAGATCCTGAAGAGTTACAAAACTCAAACAAAAAAGAAAACACAATAACTCTAACATTTCCCCTCAAGTTGGAGCATATTTGTCGATCATGCCCAACCTGAAATGTACATACGAGAGGCACTTCTTTGGTAGAGCCTTGGTGAAGATGTCCGCAATCTGAAGTATAGTGGAGATAGTGGAATGACGATCTTTCCTCCTCGTACTACATCACAAATGAAGTGACAATCAACTTAAATGTGTTTTGTTCATTCATGGAAGTCAAGATTGATTGCGATGTATGTAGCGGAATTATTGTCACAACATAAAGATATGGGAGTAGGAGCGGAAAGTCTAAATTCCTGTAGAAAAGAGACAAGCCATGTGATCTCACAGGTGGCTTGGCTATTGCCTTGTATTCCGCCTCTGCGCTTTATCTATAGACCATTGTATGCTTCTTGCTTTGCTAAGTAACAAGGTTGTCCCCAACAAATATGGTGTAGCCTACAGTGGATCGATGATCCTTAGGCCAACTGACATAGTCAAAATCTATATAGGTAGAGACATTAGTGTGAGCATTAACTCCATAGAAAAATCTATGTCACTGTGATTCCTTCAAATATTGAAGGATTAGAAGAACGCCTTGCCAATGACTGTAAAGGACTCCATGTGCTGGTTGGCTCTGCTCACAACATATGATATACCTGGCATAGTAATAGTGAGATAGAGAAGTTTACCCACTAGGCTTCTATATTGTGTAGTGTACTCAAACACGAGATCAATAGATGTGGAATGCTTTTTCACTTTTGCAGGGATGTCGGATGGCTTTCATCCAAGTAGTCTAGCCTCACTTGGAATGTTAAGGCAATACTTGCTCTGTGAGAGATGGAGCATGTATGTAGTGTGTATCACCTCAATGCCAAGAAAGTAACATAGTTGGCTAAAATCCTTTGTGATAAAGACCTTATGGAGGAAGGTCTTGGTTCTAAAATACCGATTTTTTGTCTCCTATGACAACCATATCATCAACATAGACAACAAGAATGATGGTGCCTGTAGACCACCATCTGACGAAGACAGAGTGATATGATGGTACCAGTAGACCATCGTCTGATGAAGACAGAGTGGTCATTTGTCGTCCTATGAAAACTAAGGGTGCTGATCTCAATAGTGAGTTTGCCAAACTATGCCCAAGGGCTTTGCTCGTACCATAGATAGCCTTACGTAGTCATCACATACACTCCCCCTCGACTATGTAACCCCACGACTGCATAACATGAATCTCCTCACTGAGGTTACCATAAAGAAAGGTGTTCTCTACATCAAGTTGGAAAATAGGTCATGCCTTGTTAGCAACAACATAAAGAATGATGTGTATTGTTCCCATTTTGGTTACTAGAGAGAAGGTCTCAAAGTAATCAATCCCATAAGTTTATGTGAAGCCTTTATCAACTAATTTAGCTTTCAATCTGCCAATGGATCCATCAGGCGATTGCTTGGTTATGAAGATACATATACAAGCCACATGCCGAACTCCCAAGGGCTATGACACAAAATACCTCGTACCCTGAGAGGTAAGTGCATCCATCTCCCCATTTTTGATGGCATCTCGTCAACCCTGTTCCTACAACATACTATGATGATCTCTAGGGGTTGAATTAGCATTCAAGACATCTCCAAACCTCTTGTTATAGCTAGATAAACCATTAGTTGAAGTAAAATAATGATATTGTTTGAAAAGCACATTTCCTCTTTTGCTTACGGAGAGCTACCGAAAGCTCCTCAGGAACATCTGGGGCAGCAATGGTGGGAGTACTTAAAGGTACCGTATTATCTTGCATAAAAGGAGAAAGCAAAGGAACAAACAAAGAAATAGAGACATGTGTAATCTTATGCTTGCGAGTATAAATGATTGGCAGAGGAGGGAGATCCAAAAGGGATGTCTATCACAACTTGTGTAAAGAAGTTTGTCTTCTCAAAAAAGGTAACATCGTTAAACACACATTACCGACGCCCAATAATATCATAATACATGTATCCTTTCTAAGTATGGGAGTGCCCGAGAAAGACACACTTGATAATCCTAGGTGACAATCTGTCAGTTGCATGGAAGTTGTGAACAAAAGAAATGCAACTAAAAACTCGCAAAAGTAAAGGAAAAGATGATCCAATAGGGTATAATAAAGAGAATGGAGTCCCTCCTTTGAGAACAGAAGAAAGAACTCTGTTGATGAGATAGACAACAGTAAGGATGGCATCCCTCCACTAGTACTTGGGGACATTCATTTGAATCAGAAGAGATCTCGTAATATTAAGCAAGTGTCAGAGTTTCATTTCCGCAACCTCACTCTGCTGTGAGGTATAAGGGATGGAGGTTTGGTAAACAATCCTCTGAGATGCAAAGAAAGATGTCAAGTCCTGTTGAGTAAACTCAAGGGCATTGCCAGTTCGAATTTTCTGAACATATGTAGAAAAAGAGGATTTAATATATTGAAAGAAATTTCCTGATAATTTTATTAATCTCCGAATGCTGCCTTATTAGATACACCTAATAAGATCTGCTATAATCATCCACAAAAACAATAAAATAATGACAACCACTCAATATTCTGACTAGAAAAGTTTCCCAAACATCACAATGAACAAGATCAAAAAGATTGGTACTATGGAATAATACAGACATGAAAAGAATCTCGATGATGTTTCTTGAACTTACACACCTTGCAATGAATGGGCTTCATAATAAAGAATTTAGGAACATCATGGAGAGAGCCTTGGCAGAAGGGTGCCCAAGTCGCAGATGCCATAGGAGCGAGTCTTCAGAGATGGATGCAACACCACCAAATTTGGAATCCGATGGTATGCAAGATAATACAGGTTGTTCTTCCCATTACCCCATCTAAAAATCTGCCTCATATTGGTGTCCTGAAAATAGCAACATAATTCATCAAATATCACACAACGATTAATCTCAACACAAAGCTTATGAACCGCTAAAATGCTAAGAGGGAAATCATGAGCACAATGAAATTAAAGCTTGGAGTAGAACTCCATTGTTCTGACAGTAGTAATAGGTGAGTGAAGATGGTACGGAGGGGGTTATAGACTACCTTCTCCATTCAGATGAGTAGAGGCTCCATGATCAATTATCCAAGCTAGAGCGGGAGTGAGGGTAGAGTTGGATGCTGTACATGAAAGAGTAGCATGAGCAATAGTGGTAGTCTCATTGGAGGTAGTGGACCTGGGAGTCTAGAGAATTTGCATCAGATATGAGTAATCTGGATCATTGAGATGTACCATCTTGCCACTAGGGTTTATAGTAGCAGACACCTCTTCCACATCATAAGCATCATCATAGGCACTATTGGTATGATAGGGGGTATGCCAAACTTCTTCTAGCATTGTTCCAATGGATGTTTCCACCGACCATAATGAGTACACTATAGAAACAAAAGAGTAGTAGAATCTCTCCTACGACCACAACCAATGTCATGTCCATGTCTAAATTCTCGTCTGTGTCCACGATTAGAGTCATGACCACATCCTCCACAAAATTTGTATCATCCTCCTCCCCCAAATGATGAAACATGTGTCGAAATCTCTGTTGGAGGTAAGGTATGAGATCGATTTACATATGCCTCTAGTTCTTAAAGAAGCCCAAATATGACCTTCAACTCCAGCATTGTATCGGATATCAAAAATTTCTCCTTCACTGCATGCTATTGAGAATGTATACCATCAAGAAAATGATTAACCTTCCAGTTTGAATGCTCTTGTACATGTTTGGTACAACATGAAGGCTGTAAGATCGTAAGCTCCTCATACAGGCTAGTGAGATGCATGCGATACTCAACTAGGGTAGAGTCACCTTGAGATGCGGATCGGATCCACCTATAGATGTCTGCAAAATGTGATTCGTCTTATGGTAGTTTGTCTACTCAAGAGCCTCCCAGATCTCCTTGGATGTGTCCTTGTAAAGAAGATTTGAGGCAATATGTGCCTCATCACTATTTGTCATCCAGTTGATAACCTGATAGTTGTCTGTCTGCTAGTTATCGTAGTCTTTACCCGTTTCATCTGGAGAAACTTTAATTAGAACGTAGAGTTTCGATTGACCACCAATGAACACCTTGAAAGAGCGAGACCAGGGCACGTAATTTTCTATGCCCTTAAGTTTGATAGTAGTACCTTGATCCATCACATTTGTGGACAAGGGGATTTGTCTTGGTAGTATATGTCATGGTAGTCAGATATAGATATTAAGAAGACTATGTAGTTAATCAAGTATGCATATCAGGGTTGAGAAGTGCCCTAGAACTCAAGTTTGCCTGTGTAGAAGGGTTAAAAACATGTTTCACAATATATCATGACTTCATCGGGGACACTTGCAATACCAATAGGTCTGGGCGGAGCCCTAGGATGTCTAGGCAGAGGTCTTGGAAGACTGGGAGGAGTCCTAGCAGGACCCAGATGCCTTAGTGAAGCCCTAGAGGGGGTGCAATAGTCTCCCGGAGGGGCTACGGTGGCTGGAGGCACACCTGGAAGGGTGCAACAACCGCATGGAGGGGTTGTTGTGGTCGATGGCATACTTGAAGCGGTGCAATAGCAACCAAGAAGGGTTGTGGTAGCTAGCAGTGCTCATGGAAGGACACAACAACCGTTGGAAGGAGATGGGAGGGCCTCTTCCGCAACCCTAGGCATGGAAGAAGGGCATTTACAAGCGCTCGAAGGTCGGGGAGATGCTCATAGGTGGTGATAACATGTTTTTAGGGTAGAACCTCAGTCTAGGACCATTGCTCCAATACCATGTAAAGAAGAGAATGAATCATTGTTTCTATTCTATGGGTCTAGGGTCTCTTATATAGAGAGAAATATTAGAGAGATAAAAAGGTGAAAGTACATAAAAGACCCTGAATGGTTACATGACTCAAATAAAAAATAAAATATAATAAATCTAACAAAGAGATCCATCGCCATTATCAAGGACGTACTCCAATTATAGACGAATCTTGTAAATCTTATGTTGTGGTTGTTTCTTGCTTGTTTATTCATGTGTCTACTTCTGCACCACATTTCTGAATGTACACCAAACTGGTATCAGAGTCGTCATATTCATTTAAATCAAGAAGGAAATGAAGCCACACAACATGAAGATTGAGAAGTTCACTGGCATGAATTGCTATGGACTATAACATGTTAAGATGTATGCCCTTCTCAAGCAGCACGGTATCTGAGAACCATTTGATAATGACATGATATAAACACTTGAACTCTTGGAGTTACTGATGTAAGAAGAAAAGTCACATTTGACGATCATGCTATGTCTAGTGGACGAGATCATCACTGAGATCCTCGACATGAGAAGACTGCAACAAGTTTGTAGTTGATATAGGAGTGTGCCTACTTGGAGAAGTCTCTGACCGACATTTACTATTTAAGAAATATCTATTCTTGCTCTATATGCAAGAAGGTATACCTTTTAAACACTACATTATTTAAGCAATCTGCTTCTATATTTAAGAAATATAGATGCTTAAATAGATGATGAGGTTATTGCATTAAATTTATTATCTTCAATGTTGCCATCATTTAGGACCTTTTTTGGTCATCACAGTCGAAAAAGTGGAGATTTTACTAAAAGAAATTTAGTTGATTCTTCATACTTGCAAACTTTGTCATATAATTTCTAAATCATGGCGACATGTAGGTCATACAGTCGATAACGACCCATGAAAAAATATGATACCATACATAGGTATTGGAAGAAGAAAAAAGATAAAAAATAAAACAAAATAAACCAGAAGGATGTCTACAATTATTGTAAGTATGGAAGTAATCTATATCTAAACACTAGTATTGTCTAATTTTGTGTTTTCTATATTTACCAATCCATTAAGGATTCTAGGGTTTTAGGATTTCAGTCCATATAAATGATCTTACCCTTTCAATAAAATTATATAATTTCATCCTTTTTTTCCTACATGATATCAGAACGACGATCCTACACTGGAGCTCTGGTCCTCTCTTGATCCAAGCCTTTATCATTTTATAACCTCATCTCTGCTACACCAACTTCCTCTTAGTATCTGGTAACACACGATGAATATTTTAGCATATGCCTAAAATAATAATCTAAGCAAGTCAGTACGAAAAATCCCTTATGATCTTTGGTTTCGAAATAAGACAAGTAGTACATAATTGAGGACCTACATATGTTTAATCTTTACCTTAATGTGAATACAAGTATATTGAAATCTTGCACTAAAGAGTGCTACTTCATTAGATATGTAAAGAACGATATTGAATGTCTACTTTATGATCTTGAGGATTAGAAGATGTTTGTCTCAAATGATGTAAAATTCTTAAAGGATGAATTCCAAGACAACAATAAATAAAAAGAATATATTGATTCTAGTGAGACTGATAACATTTTGGAAGCAAAAACTAAGAAGTTGATAGAGGATGACACTCATTTACCACGAAGAAAGAATTTTAGGATGGTAAGACCACCTGAGAAGTATGTGTTCTATGTATCTAAAGAGTTTGAAAATGCTCCCACTTCATTTAATGAAGCACTTGAAGATCGTGACATCCAAAGACGAATATTAACATTGAAGTCTAAAATAGACACTACACACAAGAACGGTGTAAGGAACCTTGAGGATTGACCTAAAGGGGTAAAATCAATTGTATATAAATATGTCTTCAAAGTAAATAGGGAACATTATGTTCAATAGAGACATTCAAGGAACGATAGTAGGTAAGGGTTACACATGGTTAGGAGGCATCCATTACTATGAAATATTCTCTCAGGTGATTATACTTAAATCCATGATGATATTTTTAGTTATTGCTTTACACCATGATTATATGTTAGTATCACATTTCTCATTGGATTCCTCAATAAGGATATTTTTATGAAGCAACCCGGTACAATAGTGGATAAAAGGTTTGTAACATTAAGAAATCCACTTATGGGTTGAAATAAGCTTATCATAGTTGGAATATCAAATTTGATGAAATCATAAAGATTTATGATTCCATTTAAAATCTCAATGAGTAGTGTATACACGAAGCTAAGTGGGTGTTTCATTGTCTTCCTTGTACTTTACATACATTCTTATCATTGGAAATGATGCATGAATTATCACTAGTGTGAAAATATGGTTATCCCAAACCTTTTAATAAAAGATCTCATGGATGCTTCTTACATCTTCCAGATAAAAGTGCTCATAATGAAAAAAGGTATTTGGATAATTACAACAATGATTTATGAAGAAAATCTTGGAGATATTACATGTGGACAATTCTAAGAAAGACTTCCTTCCAATGAGGCATGATACTATGCATCTTAAAGGATGCCATCTTAAAATGTTGAGGATGATAAGGCTATGGATAGATGTCTTATGCACCAATTGTACGAACTGATATCTTTCATGATGTATATATGATTATATATCTACTATAAATAGTGGGAGAGGTGTGTAGTTGTCAGTCTTACTACGAAGATAAACACTAGACTGCAACAAAAAGAATATTCAAGAATCTAAGGACTCACTATTTTAGTTTCGCATATGGAGATAGTAATATCAAGTCTTAGAATACACTATTTTTTCAGATGATTTGATGTCTTTATTACAAGTATGATATGTAAATAATATGGGTATATAATATTAACTTTTTGGAACTTTAAATTTTAATTTTGTAAAATTTTATTTTATTTTCAATAATAAAAGGAAATAAAGGGTTTACTTATACGAAGGATGTGAATAAAAGATGGACTTTAATTGTTAAATAAGGTAGTAAAATACAATCAAAGTAGAAATAAAATATTTTTAGATTTTTATGTTTTTAATTATTTTCAGGTATTTTTAGATAGGGATATTTATACCCATAACGCTGAGTAATTTCATAATTACCTCAGGAACCATCGATAATCACGAACTACACCCAAGACACTGAATAATCATTCCGTTTTACACCCATAACCTTCTGTTACTTTAGTTCATCAACTCAACCGGATGGCTGAGTTAATCTAACCCAATCCGTGATCTAATGGTTGGGACCAATTAAAAAAGAAAAAAAGAAAAGAAGGAGAAGAGGAGGTGGGTTCGATCTTGGAGCTTTCAGCAGGGGATGGGGTCTTTCACGAAAGGCGGTGGGCAGCGACGGGGTAGGTGGGAGAGATCGGACCTAGGGCTTGGCCTGGAGCGACGAGCAGGGAGCCAGGAGCGGAGGCGCACACATGCGGGGGGTGGGGCTATAGGGCACGCAGGGAGAGCTTGCGGGCGAGCGGGGGGAGGGCTAGAGCTTGCAGGCGAGGCAGGGGCGCCCGCGAGGGTAGGGGGTGGGGATGCAGGCCGGAGGTGCGAGGTGGGGGGGGGGGGGAGCTTACGGGTGAGCGGAGGGAGTGGGGAGGGCTGGAGCTCGCGGGCGAGCGGGGGTGGCATGGGGCGCCACGAGGTGGGGTTGCTGGAGCTTGTGGGAAAGCAACAGGATGGGGAGAGGGTTGCAGGGCGGGGCGCGCGTGGGGGCAGGGGGTGGGGCTGCTGAAGGATATTGATTAATCCTCAAGCGCATCACGGAAGCGTGTCGATCTCATCGTATGCAATCAGAGCAACTAGTCGTACTAGATGCTAGATGCAGCGGAAATTAAAATTTTTAACTTTAAAGATGAAACCACATGATCACGAGAACACTTCTCGGATCGTTTCATCAAACCACAAAGTACAAGGAATACCTCTTGAAGCGTGGTTGTGATCGCGAGATCCCAAAGTAGAGATCCTCCTATCTTAAGTCCGATCCACGAAGAACGCACTTGCGGGCGCGATGATGAGTCACGTTCCTTCCCGCAATCCTCGATGAAGATCCAAGCGATGGCTCCCTCGATTTCGTCAAACGAAATCCGTCGTCTTCCTTTAGAGTAAGAAACTCCAAAGAAGATGGAGATCCACGAGTCGTCGAAGAAGAAGCCGAGAGTCTCTCTTTTCTCAACACAAAGTGGACGGCCACTTAATGGAGAAGAGAAAGAGAGAGAGGGCGAGAATGAGAAAGAGAGAGAGAGTTGTCACCTTGTACAACTCTTAATGATGTACCATGGAAGGCTACCCTAGCCCTCTATTTATATTAGTTTAGGATCCATTGGATCTCAATCCATGGACTCATAGATCCAACGGCTAGGCTTGGTCTATGTAAGATCAATGGTTATGATTGTTGTTGGTTAAAACCAACAACATTTATTTATGATTAAATTAAATATATGTTGCATCATTATCAACACATTTTTAATTCAACATAAATAAATTAGTTGAGAGATTAATCATCATAATAAAATGGAGTCAATATAGCCTCCTAAAATTAAGGGGCGTCACCCATGACTCTTTCATGGGTGACGCCACCTCTAAATTTGGTGGCTTTATTTCTCCTTTTATTATATTATTTTATCTCTCAATTATTGCAAAAATATCCACCAAATTAATTCCAAATTAATTTGTGAATATTTCAATCATGCCATTGAACATTATGTGAATCATATTCACAACCCAAACTAATTTGTAAATTGCATTTCCAATTAATTAACAAATGTGAATCCAATTCACACTATTAATTAACAAATGCTATTTACATAAATTCTCTCTCTTCAATATATATATTATAAATCATATTTATAATACACATATATCATGGATAGTATTATCCACATTCTCTAATCCTTGATAATTAAATCCCATTTAATTATCTTAGATAATCATTTTCACAATATGAATCATATTCATATTTAAGCTTGATAATTAAATCTCATTTAATCATCAAGTCCTTGCTTGGATATTTCATCAAAAGAATTATTCTTGAACCCTTTCAAGAATAATGTGCTTTCTCCGCAGATACTTGGAGATAAGGACAGGGCGATTGTATTATTCCACGTATAGTGACTTGGATATTGAGATATTATCTCAAATCCAGATCGTACGAACCTCCCACAGATGCTTGATTAAATCAAGACCGCAAATCTAATCTTCTCATTGAATCTGAATCTCATTCAGATCAATGTCCAACACTTAGACTAAGATCAGATTGCTTCTCTACTGGAAGGAGTCACTAAAATCCAAACCTGTTTCATCACTCCCTCGGAATGGAAGCGTTATGGATATACAATCGTTTATGATCACATCACCCTTCAGGTATTCCCAATACCTGTACATCCTGCATACTGGAAGACCCATGGTCAACCCGAAGATCAAGATCTATTTTACACTGTCTTCTTCAGGGTTTGATCACCAAGTTTCTCATTTGATCATTGGGATTTGGTATTGATCATATACTTTCCAAAAGCATATATCATACCTAGGTCTTGATCATATACTTTCCAAAAGTATATATCAAACCTACAAATTCAGTCAAGCTTCCAAAGCAAGACGACCGTGCACGGAATTTGATTCTTCCCAATATCTCATGAGTGAGCTCATGTCTTCCAGTTCAGTAGTGAACCTGTATGATCCCTTTGAGAGATCGTATTACTCATATGCCCTTATATGCACACCAACGCGCCGGTGTATAGACCTTGGTTAGGTCATCAACCTATTGGTCTGTCAAATGTACATACTCAGACATATAGCAATACATCTGTCTCCGGTCAGAGGATGCGTGCCTATGCTGTGACAGCATTCAACACAGGACTTAGGTTATCTCGATCTCGTTAAGTCAACCCATTGACCTAACTAATCTGACACCTCCGAATCTCTATTCCTATGCAGAGGACCTGCATCAAGAGGTCGGTCAGATATCAGCCTATGTGAGAAAGGATTGCAATCTTCTACTAAGGCTGGAGATCACATCTTAACAATCATTTGACGGTGCTTGATGAGTCCTCAATAACTCTTTAGATATTCATCCAAGCACCAGCCTCTAGAATTCAATAATTGAATCAACAGCTGTATGATCATTAAGATAGCCATGGTACATAACCCTAATTGTACAGAGGGACCTATTATGCAAATTATTTATTCTTCATTTCAGATCAGGGAATGATATGTGCAATAACATTTATTGCATAATGGCTCGCCGTGGGCTCACATGTCCAACAGCTGCAGGGCGGAGGCTTGTGAGAGGGAGGGGGGGCGGGGGAGCTTGTGCTGGCAAGCAACAAGAGGGGAGGAGCTTGCGGGCGGAGGTGCACGCAGGGGAAGCTCCGACCGGAGGGGACCTGGGGTTTCATTTTGTTTGATGTCCAAAATGTCATCATGTTATAAATATGATGTGTTTTGTAGGGTAAAATTGTCAACATATGACTTTTTCCGTTAGAGTTAACGGAGAATTAAGAACATATGTTTCATATGACTGTTTCTAGAACTCTTTTACATTTTTGGAACTTATATGATTATTATGTGATTTTTGAAAAATTTTGAGTACTTTGTATTTTAGGTTAAAAATACAACAATTATCATAACTAAAAATAAAGGTTATAGTACTACAATGATGAATCAAACATGAAATGCAAACAAACCACATAGTTGAACTTTTCTATTTTTTAAAAATCAAACTGCTTCTATAAATTATCAATAAGTCATAAGTTGCAGAGAATTTCAAGGCATATCTGAGGGTATTTTTTCTTTCTTTTTATAATATTGCAATATAGATCCTAGAAAAATCTCACTAATTATTCACGAAATAATTCCCATATACCCATAATATATCCAAAAGGAATATCAAAATTTGATTTTCGCAAACTTCTATGACATAATTAAGCTCAGAATGCATTTTCCATTCACAAAATGATAACCAATTGAAATCAAGTAAGAAAATTCTCTACAATATGTCAAATGAAAGAGCATGAAACTAGCTTTCCATTAAAAAAACAAATGGTTCACAATATTTAATCGAGTTCAATACACGTGACTTTCTCTATTTTTCAAATAGAAATAAAAACATAAAAATAATGCACATGGATGATCTATAATTGTTGAAAACTAACAGGTCCTCCACTCCTCCTTGCAATTTCTTCAAGCATCCACACTTTTATTTTAGTGCTCTTGCCGTATCTTGCCTATTATCTTATTCTTTATTTGTTAAATCATACGGTTCCTGTATAATCTGCGGATTTGGATTATATTGTTGTCCGTTTTCTGTTTAATCTTCTTTAACATGGATACGCATAATCATGTTTATACAGATAATTATCGCATTATTTGTTCGATAATAATCATGGAATCATCACAACAGAAATCTTAAGAAATGTTTTCCCAGACAAATCTCATTTTTTCCATATAATATTCTCTACCTTACTATGCTGTTCGTATGTGAAGGGTTTCCTACTTTGGTTGGATCTATTGAGTTCAGTATCTCTAATTACTTGGCATGGGATCTATGATCTTATATAAACAATGCAGTCATTTTATTAGAGAGCAATATTATTACTTACAGGTTTTAGTCCTCTAAATACTGTCAATACTGTCAGTTCTGTTCATATTACTTCCATCTACGTCAAACATTGTAACTTTTACCAAAGGCAGGGCCGGCCCTGAGGGTCGTTTAGAAGTGCAATAGCCAAGGGCCCGCCAACATTAGGGGCCCATATTAAGACCCATCACCAATACTACCCATTTACAAAATCTCTTAGATGTCTTGTCTTCTTCCCTACTCCTAGAAATAGTTGCCACACTCTTCGGTTTCCCTTCCTATTCTCAGAGATGTTTCCCATTCTGTCCACCGCTTAAACCGAATCGACGATCAGATTCCAAAGTCCATACTCCAAACCCCCTTTCTCTCATGAATT
Source organism: Ottelia alismoides (assembly GCA_037367405.1). NCBI lineage: Eukaryota > Viridiplantae > Streptophyta > Magnoliopsida > Alismatales > Hydrocharitaceae > Ottelia > Ottelia alismoides. The sequence continues at coordinate 135,034 of JAZKJV010005507.1, forward strand.
ACGGTTTCTTCATTATTTGTAGTGCATATTGTGATGCATCCTCGTCGTATTATCGAGACATCGAGTTATCGGACATCGTCTTTGCTCGTTGGTCTAGCCCCTTGGAGTTCTTGAATGTCTAACTCCATTACCGTGATGACATCGGACCGTGGTGAGTCCTCTCTGCAGCGCTATTTATGTACCCATTTTCATGTGCATTTAATTATCTTATTTTACAGTTTATAAGAAAATATGGTCTCTTTTTAACGATTCTACTCTCCAAAGTGATTGCCTGGTGCTATTTGACTCTACTATGGTAGGTGAGTCGCGGCGGTGCAGTTGTCTGGTACTATTTGATTCTTTTACCAGATGACATTGTTCTTTTTTCCTTTTCATGATTTTTGGTTCATAATTCATTATTTGATGCTAACAACATCCGTAGATCTTTGTAAACTTTTAAAAAACTTTTTATAAGAACTTTAGGAATTTTAAAAAATATGTCTATTAAAAAAATAAGGGCCCAATTTTTTCCTTTTGCCTAGGGCCCATAAAAAGTCAGGACGGCACTGACCAAAGGAGGTGGACCGTCTGTTGTGGTATTGTCCCTACTGTGATGACGTGAGCTGTTCGATCTTGATCGAATGGTTCAAAAGATTTTACACGGTATAAGCCTACAAAAAGTATAAAATTGTGCGAACCGCTCAATCGTGATCGAGCGACGTACACAGCTACTACAGAATCTGTTGTATTTCGACTTGCAAGAGACGACCCTCTCTATTTAACACACCCCTCAAACAGAAAGAATAACATCAGCTCTCAACTCTTGAGGGGGAAAAGTTAGAGAGGAAATATCCACGTCAAATCTTGAGATAAAACGGTGTTTAGTCCCTACACTAGTCACTTCATTTGGTACTGGTAATGCCAAATGGAATGGAAGGTTTACAGGTTCATAAAAGAAGGACACGTAAAATGTTACCATTTGAACAACCATGCTTTTCAATAGTTTTTTTATCTAAAAGGCCAAGTCGTCTTCGCAGAGACAGAGGTCAGGCGTGTGGTGGAGTGGGAAGAAGAGTCAACTTGGCCATGTGAGCATGTGAAAGAGAACAAGGAATAAAAGGCCGAAAGCACATGATGCTGTGATATGATATTCGGCCCCACGTCTCTATGCTTATCGAGGTGGATTGGGTTCCATTTCTTTCGACCTTTATGCTTTTCTTAGTTCTTCTCGAAGCAGAGAAAGAAGGGCCAAAGGATTTGATGCCTTGGTGGGGTTGGGAGGGGGGAGGGGTATTCTTTTCCTTGCATTTGTTCCTATTACTGGTGTCTCGTAAGGTGGAGCATTGGGTTCGATCGTCTCAATCCGGAAAAGCTCAACTCAAGCTCGTCAATTTTTTGTGGGCTTTAGATCAGGCCGAATCCCCTTTTTTAGCAAATCGAGGATCCGGGTCCGACCCAAGGCCCGCGTGATCGGGCTCGAGTTTGAACCGAACTTGGGTTCGTGCTGGGCTCAACCCGCACCTATTTCGATTCCATGAAGTTGCACATTGATTTCATTATTGTTATTGATGTAATTCATTTACAACAAATGAATGTTGGATGTATTGTTATGATATAATATTACTATTCAGGGATGATGGAAATATTGGATGTATTATCCCACAATTTGTATCTAACATGATATTTTGAGATATGAGAACCAAGGCCCAGGCTATTTGTATTTTGGGTTCAAGCCCGACCTGACCCGAGCGTAATATTTTTGAAATATGGGGACGCGGGTCCGACCCATTTATACATCAGATTCGGGTCGAGCTCGGACTTTTGCAGGTAGGGCAGAGTCGGGTTCAGACCGGCTCGACCCAGTGCTCCACCGTAATGTCTTGCTATTACAAGTCTATTGTGTTGTTGATCCAACTATTCATGAAATATTTGTAGGGTATATATTCGAGTGCACCCACCTAAATGATTGAAAGGTTGATTATTATTAGTTGGCCACCGGTGAGATGGAAAGGTAGAGGAGAAAGGAATGGATAGAATGTGGCGAGATGGAAAGGTAAGAGGAGAAAGGAATGGAAAGAAAGGAGGGGAAAGTATGGTAACTGTTTTTGTGTTTGGTTATATAAATGAATTGGAAGGATGGTAGAGGAGAAATGTTTATTAATATTACATGTACCAAAATAACCTTAAAATCTTCATATTGTATCTTCTTTTGGGGTCATTCACAAAACACAAATTAACATTTTTTAGAATACATATAACAAATTGACATCTTTTAGACTAAACTTGCAAATGATGAAACATCTTTCTTCACATAATGCAACTAAACTTGCAAATGACGAAACATGTTCTTCACATAATGTAACCGAAACCAACAGATTTGTAAGATTTATATATTTTTTTCAGGTTTGAAAGATTAGATTATCAAGATCATTTTTTCCAGCTGAAAATCTTGCTAATCTAAAATTTATAAACTTTGCAAATCTGGAAAAATATAAGTATTGCAAATCCACTCGTTTCAGTTATGTTATGTGAAGGAATATCATTTTCAAGTTCAGTTATGTTATGTGAATGAATAAGTTTCTTCATTTACAAATTTGGCCCAAAGGATGTCAATTTATTATATGTGCTCTAAAGGATGTTAATTTATGTTATGTGCATTATCTAAATGATGTTAACTAGTGTTATGTTCATCTTTTCCATTGTGAATTACGGTGTCCTTGGACATACACATACACAAGGCAACCCACTACCTATATGAAATTTTTTCCATTTTTATTTACTTTATTTAGTTATTTTCTGATGAACTATTACCTTTGGATATCGGTTGACATTGACATATAGGCCATGTTATACTATTAAATAACAAGTCTTCCATTAGCTATTTATAGTTCAAGCTAATATGTGTGCTTGGGAGTCCTTGAAAATTGAATAAACTAAGATTTTACCAAGACTGCACTTTCAGAGAGACGCAAAAGTACGAGCCTATGGGGTCGCTTCTGCAACTGGATAAAGAATGACATTTCCACATGTTTTATAAGTGCATTGATACACCAATTTAGCATTTTTTTGACTTGCTTTTTTTGCCTTTTTATCTTTGTTACTTCTCTTCTTACTATAGTTCTACCCATCTCATGTGTATCATGACCCCCTTTCTCGTCTACTCCGTCTCTTAAATTTAGAAAAAATGATCGAAAAATTCTCTCAACCGAGTTTGTGAATTGGAATATCATAATGGTATGAATTATGAGATGGTGGAGTTATAAATTTTATATTATGATAGTATACATAGAATATATTCTCTGGTCACAAACATGCTGCAAGTTGTTTGAAAATCCTCAAATAGATAAAATAAGAATGCATATTCGTGGATAAAGTCATGGATAAAGATGGAGAGTATGGAAACAAACTTTATGTAGGCATACATACACATAAGAAGAGTTTCTAAAACTCACGAAAATTTATATGTCTTACAAGATAATGCAAAGAAAAGATACCACTTTATGTCATAAGTGAGTAACCAACTCCTCTTATATAAGTACAAATTTCTAAAGATGAAGAAAATATATAAAGTCATTGATTACTAAATACAACGATTTTCATAGCATGGAGACAACGTTTTTACATAGTTTCCATCGTCCGTCAATGTAGTTGCTACATTTCTAAGGTTAATATATACAATTAATAATGTATTAAGTCTGCTCAATTAGTGATGTGATTGAACATAAATTTAATTAGAGAATGGAAATAGAAATCTTTGAGGTAGAGTCAAAAGATAAGGAAAATCGATGTAAAGCAACATATAGTCAAGAACTTACAAGGTTATACTTAGGAGAAAGCATTGAAAGATGCAACATAGATCATCTTACAACGTTTTTAGTTTGGCTATTTCAAGATCAGTTACCAAACATAATTACCAAACATAAAGGTCCACATAAACATGAATTTACATTAGCTTGTTGTAAACATAGAACCTATAGTAATGACATTAAACAATAATATTCAAGGTTCACATGATTCAATTAATGGTATTACATATTATTTCGACTATAATCAATAACTCATAAATTATAATCCAATTGTGAACATTCATTGTATAATCTACGAACTGGTAATTAACGTTCAGAAAAATAAAATTAGGCAAGATCTAGAAAGAACGATAAATAAATCATTTACAACAACAAACAAGAAAGTAAGAAAATATAATTTAGAGATCATCAAAACTTCCATTATAGGATTGTCTTTATAGAGTATCGATGAATCTACAATCCGTTATCTTTATTCCTTCATTTTGGCCTAAAATCTCTTATAAAACACATGTAACCATCACTAATTTTAATCTCTTAATAAACTAATAACATCTGTTAATATTGTATTATTATCTCTTTTTTAAACCTAAAATAAAAGAATAAAGAAGAAAAGAAAAACAAAGAATTAAAGGTTGTACATATGTACAATCGATACAGAATGATCCTAACCCAGAGAGTAGGTCAAGTATTTGCCTAGTCGATAAGGGACAAAGTAGTGGAAGATCGGTTCCCTTATTTATAAAAATTTCATAAAATCAAGTTTCATAAAATCAAGTTCACATTGTATATATTCATCTTGTTGGACATGTGAGCCCACGGCGAGCCATTATGCAATAAATGTTATTGCAAATATCATTCCCTGATCTGAAATGAAGAATAAATAATTTGCATAATAGGTCCCTCTGTACAATTAGGGTTATGTACCATGGCTGTCTTAATGATCATACAGCTGTTGATTCAATTATTGAATCATAGAGGCTGGTGCTTGGATGAATATCTAAAGAGTTAGATTGAGGACTCATCAAGCACCGTTAAATGATTGTTAAGATGTGATCTCCAGCCTGAGTAGGAGATGGCAATCCTTTCTCACATAGGCTGATATCTGACCGACCTCTTGATGCAGGTCCTCTGCATAGGAATAGAGATTCGGAGGTGTCAGATTAGTTAGGTCAATGGGTTGACTTAACGAGATCGAGATAACCTAAGTCCTATGTTGAATGCTGTCACAGCATAGGCACGCATCCTCTGACCGGAGACAGATGTATTGCTATATGTCTGAGTATGTACATTTGACAGACCAATAGGTTGATGACCTAACCAAGGTCTATACATCGGCGCGTTGGTGTGCATATAAGGGCATATGAGTAATACGATCTCTCAAAGGGATCATACAGGTTCACTACTGAACCGGAAGACATGAGCTCACTCATGAGATATTGGGAGGAATCAAATTCCGTGCACGGTCGTCTCGCTTTGGAAGCTTGACTGAATTTGTAGGTTTGATATATGCTTTTGGAAAGTATATGATCAAGACCTAGGTATGATATATGCTTTTGGAAAGTATATGATCGATACCAAATCCCAATGATCAAATGAGAAACTTGATGATCAAACCCTGAAGAAGACAGTATAAAATTGATCTTAATCTTCGGGTTGACCATGGGTCTTCCAGTATGCAGGATGTACAGGTATTGGGAATACCTGAAGGGTGATGTGATCATAAACGATTGTATATCCATGACGCTTCCATTCCGAGGGAGTGATGAAACAGGTCTGGATTTTAGTGACTCCTTCCAATAGAGAAGCAATCTGATCTTAGTCCAAGTGTTGGACATTGGTCTGAATGAGATTCAGATGTAATGAGAAGATTAGATTTGCGGTCTTGATTTAAATCAAGCATCTATGGGAAGTTCGTAAGATCTGGATTTGAGATAAGATCTCAATATCCAAGTCACTATACGTGGAATAATACAATCGCCCTGTCCTTATCTCCAAGTATCTGCGGAGAAAGCACATTATTCTTGAAGGAGTTCAAGAATAATTCATTTGATGAATTCCATATCCAAGCAAGAAGAACTTGATGATTAAATGAGATTTAATTATCAAGCTTAATATGAATATGATTCATATTGTGAGAATTATTATCCAAGATAATTAAATGGGATTTAATTATCAAGGATTAGAGAATGTGGATAATACTATCCATGATATATGTGTGTTATAAATATGATTTATAATATACATATATAAGAGAGAGAATTTATGTAAATAGCATTTGTTAATTAATAATGTGAATTGGATTCACATTTGTTAATTAATTGGAAATGCAATTTACTAATTAGTTTGGGTTGTGAATATGATTCACATAATATTCAATGGCAAGAATGAAATATTCACAAATTAATTTGGAATTAATTTAGTGAATATTTATTGTGATTACTTAAGGAATAATAGAATAAATAAAATGGAGATAATAACCACCATCATGGGTGGCGTCACCCATGAATTGTTCATGGGTGACGCCCCCCCTTTTTAAGAGGGTGGTTAACTCCACTTCATTTATTATGTTATCTCTTGATTAATTAATTTTAAATTGTTGTTATTGAACAACAATCCTAGCCATTGATTCATCATGGACCAAGCATAGCCCTTGGATCCATGTGTCCCATGGATTGAGATCCATTGGATCCTAAACTAGTATAAAAGGAGGGCTAGGGTAGCCTCTCCAAGGTACATCATTAAGAGTTGTGCAAGGACACAACTCTCTCTCTCTTTCTCATTCTCCCCCTCTCTCTCTTTCTCTTCTCCATTAAGTGGCCGTCCACTTTGTGTTGAGAAAGGAGAGACTCTCGGCTTCTTCTTCGACGACTCGTGGATCTCCATCTTCTTTGGAGTTTCTTACTCTAAAGGAAGACGACGGATTTCGTTTGACGAAATCGGGGGAGCCATCGCTTGGATCTTCATCGAGGATTGCGGGAAGGAACGTGACTCATCATCACGCCCGCAAGTGCGTTCTTCGTGGATCGGACTTAAGATAGGAGGATCTCTACTTTGGGATCTCGCGATCACAACCACGCTTCAAGAGGTATTCCTTGTACTTTGTGGTTTGATGAAACGATCCGAGAAGTGTTCTCCTGATCATGTGGTTTCATCTTTAAAGTTAAAAATTTTAATTTCCGCTGCATATAGCGACTAGTACGACTAGTTGCCCCGATTGCATACGATGCGATCGACACGCTTCCGTGATGCGCTTAAGGATACTCAATATCCTTCAAGTGGTATCAGAGCCATAGGTTGAATAAGGTTTTGGATATGATCCATAGACCTTAGACGATTTGGTTCTTGAAAGGGTTGCGAAATTTTTACTGCATTTCAATTTTCGCACCTCTGTCTAATTGAATTTTTCGGCTCTGTTTAAAATGTTTAAACACGCAATTTTCAATTGAATTTTGTTCTCCATTAATTAAGGAAACCATAGGACTTGAGTTTACTAAATTTGGACTTTATTTGCTCAAGATATGGCTTTTTGAATATGACTATATTCACTGTTGCGGGAACTGCGGATTTGAACGTAATTAATGAGATGATTACGGTTTTAATCCGCCATGAAATGCGTCAATTATCACTTGGATTCTTTAATAAATCAAATAGGCAATCTTTGGAAACTGAGTTTGCATTTTTTGGATTTAAATTGATCAAGATAAGTTAATTTTAGTGATTGGGGGTCACTGCTGGAAATTAACAATTTCTTGATCTTGAACCTTGTGATATGTCATTCAATTATCATGATAAAAATTAATTGTTAATTTTCTGGAATAATTAGTGATAAATATTTGTGAAATATTTAAAGAGATAATTATTTCATTGAATGACACTTGCCTAAACCACAATGATAAGATATTAGATCTTGATCATTGGTTCATCAACAAACATTGCTTTCATGAAAACCATTGTTTATCCTACAATTGTTGTAGGACAACATTTACATGAAAAACCCTTTTGCTTGAATAGGATTGGGGATTTGTCTAGCAAATCTCCTTATAATCAAAAATATTTTGATTTATATTTATGGTATAATTTCGGTTGAAAAACCGATGAACATCTCAAAGTACATGATGGTCTATCCGGTATTATCCTTTCCCGAGGCGGATGTGGTGCCTAGTCGGAGAGCATTGGGGTCGCGGGTTGCAACGTATGTGGTCCGTCCCACTCTCGTCGGTACTGGCCATGACAGCGGGTAGGGACTGTATAATACCGGAGACAGACAATGTGTATTTTTCTAATTATTAAAATTCGAATAATACGTATTTTGAGATAATACCTACTATTCAAGTAAAAGACATGTTTGTTGATTGATGATTGGATTGATGATTAATTTAATGTGATTAAATTAATTATATCCAATAAACACTCTATTATGAATAGATGTGTATTTCCCTTGGAAGAATTAATTATGTGAATATGATTCACGATAATTAATTACAATTTGAATATGAGGTGGAGGATCACATAAGTGACATCCATGGTCTCCCGTCAAGGCGAAGGGTTCCGTCGCCAGGGATTGTATGTAGGAGACGCCTGTCCGAAGTGACAGATCCTATATGCAAGCGCATCTGGATCGGGCTCTTTGCTTCTCGAAAGAGTAAGGCCGTATGCGTAGTGACCCCAATATCGAGTCCTCATATTATTGGGGCGATATTGGATTGCGCATAGCGAGTTCTAATCATGTTGACGGTTGGTTCAATTAGCAACGGGTCAACATCATCTTAGGGGTGGTGGGCCCGGGTGTTAAAGACCGAAGTGGGAATGCAAGTTGGACTTGCAAGGCGGAATGAGTTCCCGCTTCTTTTTATTGGAGTCGTAAGTTCTCATATTATTGGGATGCGACAAAGATAGGAAAGGAGATCCCAGATCTTGCTAGAGATATAATGGTAAGAATATCTATTACATTGAAAGTAATTAAGGGAATGAACTTTCAGTGTTGACAAGGCAAGACAACTTTGATATAAAAATTCCTAAATCAAAGTAAAATATGTATATAATATATATACCCTTATGCAAATTTCTTATTTCAGATAATCCTTCATTAAACCCACTCAATGTTATACTCAATAATAACCAGTAAAATGTCATGGATTGACTCTTGATCCAGATATTGTACTTGCAATTGGACACATAATGTATGTGGTTGCAGTGTGCAAGTTTCCTCAACATAATGAGGAATGACAATTATGTAAGACAATAAGACATCGCCTTAGGGTTTGTATGTCTCTGTAGTCTTGATCCTTCATCGAGTGTACTTTGGAAGTGACATGTCGATGGTGATCGTAATTGTCGAATAATCCTTATAAAATAAAAGAAGATATTTTGGCATACATATGTGCTCTAGACATTTATTCATGAATGACATGGTTCTCTGCATTATGCAGAATGGTAGCTCGAAAGAGATGATGTATTCAAAATGTTTGAATACCTACCTGAACCTAAGTCTCTAAGAGTTAAGATGTATGTAGATATGATGAGTGTCATCATTCTATTATCTATACTCTAATCATTCATGAAGCTTCATAATATTCATATTGTATGAATTTAATGAAGCATGTATAAATGTTGAAATGCTCTTATATTGAAATCCTTTGAATTCAACATAAGAGATTCTTTGTCTTAAACAATGGTTGTTTATTGATGAAGAAAGCACAGTGGAAGCATGGGTCGGACCCGAGTAAGAAGGAAAGTCAAAGAGTTGACCTACTTCTGTGACTTCCATATGATATCCAAAGAGTTGGATGAATGCCAATACTGCAATAAGTTGATGTGTTGATAGTATGACTATCAAATCTGTCTAAAATCCTTAGTGAAGGACTCAGATAGAGCATCAGAATAATCTACATATAATCATTGACTATGACTTTATTATTTCGTAAGATAAAGTCTGACAATTGTATCCCAATATTCTAGTGATATTTGCAATTGGTTGCATATACATATTAGAAGATTAGAAATTTGATCTTAAGGTTTAGTAGTCATCTACATGGATATTGCTGTAATTGTTGCAACAGTCTCTGTTGGATAGATGGACTTCATATTCTCAGTGGGAGATCCCTTGGTCCTGGAGAATGTCTCTATGACCTAGATAGTAGAATACACTCATTGTTTGTTTCTAAACGTTGGAAATAAACATGAATTCTGAGATAGAACCATCATAAAGAGTTATGATGGAAATATTTCAGATAGTAATCTAACATCTAGTGGACTCCACAAAATTAGAAAATTAATGAATATTTCTAATACTGAAAATCAAACCTTATAAGATCAATAGGAGGATGAAGATCATTTGACAATGATCTGGCATCAAGCCTTGGACATTTGTCTGTTGATTTGATCAATAGACTAGTAAGATACGAAACTTTAGAATGTCTAAAATTTCAAATCTTACATGCTTGTGAATATTGTATTCAAAGTAAAATGTCCAATACACCCTTCTCTGGGAATGGTGTTAGATGTCAAGGTATTCAGGATCTCATACATATTGATGTATGTGGATCATCTATATCATAGTGAACATTATGGATATGTGATATCTATTGATGATTACGTATGATATGAGATTTCTTCTCTTCACCTGAGAAACCTTTGAAATGTTCAAAGATTTCACAATTTTGGTTTAGAACCAAAGTTTGGAGAAAGATGAAATGAATTTGATCTAACCTAGGTAGCTTGTACCTATTAGATAAAATTCAAAGAATACCTTATGGAGATATGAATATCATTTCTATCTCACTCCTCCTAATACACCTAAACTCAATGGAGTTGTAGGGAGATACAATTGGATCATGTGTGACATGATTTGGTTAATGATATTTTTTAGCATAATTATCCCTTAGTTTCCAAGTATATATGTGTAGTAGAGACTACAATATATATCCTTAATGAGGTTCCATGCATGTAAGCTGGAATCTAGCACTTGAGAGTGCTACTTCATTAGGAAAATAAAGTATGGTATTGGATACCTACTTTATGACCTTGAGATTCTTAAAAGATCTCATCTTTGAGAATGTGATTCTTGGAGGATTGAGAATCTTGAGAATCAAGATGAAAATGAAGTAAAGGAACTCATTTAATCTTAAGAAGATAATGAGGCTCCTGAAATCGGAAACTAAAAGGACAATTAAAGATGAAACATTAATACCTCTTCAAATGAGTTTGAGGATGTATTCCATGTGTCAGTTAAGTCTGACAATGATCGGACTTCATGTGATGAAGCTCCTAAGGATCATGACATGGAATGATGGATATTAGCAATAAAGTCTAAAGTAGACTTCATATACAAGTGTTGTATATGGACCTCGAGGATCCACCTATATGGGTAAGACCCATAAAGGTGTAAATGGATCTTCAAGAAAAGAGGGAACCTGATGAGAAGGTAGAGACCTTCAAAGCACGGTTTGTAGCCATTAGCTACACACCGGAAGAGAAGATATTGCTTGCAATGAGACTTGCTCTTCGGTAACCATGCTTAAATCATCAGAATATTGTTAACCTTAGCTACGCAACTTGACTATTGCATCTTCAGGATGTAATTCAAGATTGCATTCCTCTAAGAATACCTCTCTGAGGATATTCACATGAAGTAGCCCTAGGACTTCATGATTTGGGAAAGTAAGGTGTGAAAGCTAAAGAAATCCATCTGTGGACTCAAATAAGCTTTTTGAAGTTGGAACATAAGATTTGATGAAATTATAAATGTTATGATTTCAAATGGAATCTTGATGTACCATGTGAAGCTTAGTGGGAGTGCCATTGTGTTCATCGTGCTAAATGTAGATAATATCCTAATCATTTGGAATGATATAAGGATGATAATAAGTGTTTTATAGACTGGCTATCCATACCTTGAGATATGATCTCAAGAATACCTCTTAGATCTTAATTCTGAAGTTGTTCAGAAGCAAAGAAAAGAGGATATTGGGACTGTCACATTTGTAGTATACCTTGGACATATTCCATTCTTGGAAATTCCAAGAAAGGCTTCCTTCCCTTGAGATTTGGTACTGACCTATCAAAAGGGATAGCACCTCAAAGAGTTGAGGAAGTGAATGCTAAAACTGCTTGCACTTGTGCATCAGTTACGAGAAGCTAAGTGTATACTAGATGTGTACAAAAGCCAGATATCTGCCATGCAGTGGGAGTAGTAAAGTGTTGCTAATCCTACTATGGAGAGAGAAAACACTTGATTGCAGTAATAATAAAATCTTCATAGATGACAAGATTTTTTGAGATGGTGATCTCAAAGTCATATCTTCAAAAGCTTAAGACTTTATAGATAGAGATCTAAAAGGTCTTAACTGTGGATACCTTGAGAGATAGTGATCTTTCGGAATAAGGGTATTCTGATAAGGATTATGAAAATACTGGTTACAATAGTTGTTGAGCAATAGTGTCAAGGACACTATAACTGCTTTGACTAGATTGAGTATTGGTTGCATAAGATGCAACATTCGCATTGGATGCGAGCACTGTTACCTAGGGATATGCAAGTACCGTAAAAGGACTTGGCATAGTCTTTTGGGAACAGAGTGACTGATCAGCTTACCTAGCTATTTCTAAATAGCCTATGATTGTCACATGAGTGTGAGTTTAAATGATTAGCCCATTAATGGCTCTTTGGGCTAGTGGGAGATGGTTGGACATGTGAGCCCACGGCGAGCCATTATGCAATAAATGTTATTGCAAATATCATTCCCTGATCTGAAATGAAGAATAAATAATTTGCATAATAGGTCCCTCTGTACATTAGGGTTATGTACCATGGCTGTCTTAATGATCATACAGCTGTTGATTCAATTATTGAATCATAGAGGCTGGTGCTTGGATGAATATCTAAAGAGTTAGATTGAGGACTCATCAAGCACCGTTAAATGATTGTTAAGATGTGATCTCCAGCCTGAGTAGGAGATGGCAATCCTTTCTCACATAGGCTGATATCTGACCGACCTCTTGATGCAGGTCCTCTGCATAGGAATAGAGATTCGGAGGTGTCAGATTAGTTAGGTCAATGGGTTGACTTAACGAGATCGAGATAACCTAAGTCCTATGTTGAATGCTGTCACAGCATAGGCACGCATCCTCTGACCGGAGACAGATGTATTGCTATATGTCTGAGTATGTACATTTGACAGACCAATAGGTTGATGACCTAACCAAGGTCTATACATCGGCGCGTTGGTGTGCATATAAGGGCATATGAGTAATACGATCTCTCAAAGGGATCATACAGGTTCACTACTGAACCGGAAGACATGAGCTCACTCATGAGATATTGGGAGGAATCAAATTCCGTGCACGGTCGTCTCGCTTTGGAAGCTTGACTGAATTTGTAGGTTTGATATATGCTTTTGGAAAGTATATGATCAAGACCTAGGTATGATATATGCTTTTGGAAAGTATATGATCGATACCAAATCCCAATGATCAAATGAGAAACTTGGTGATCAAACCCTGAAGAAGACAGTATAAAATTGATCTTAATCTTCGGGTTGACCATGGGTCTTCCAGTATGCAGGATGTACAGGTATTGGGAATACCTGAAGGGTGATGTGATCATAAACGATTGTATATCCATGACGCTTCCATTCCGAGGGAGTGATGAAACAGGTCTGGATTTTAGTGACTCCTTCCAATAGAGAAGCAATCTGATCTTAGTCCAAGTGTTGGACATTGGTATGAATGAGATTCAGATGTAATGAGAAGATTAGATTTGCGGTCTTGATTTAAATCAAGCATCTATGGGAAGTTCGTAAGATCTGGATTTGAGATAAGATCTCAATATCCAAGTCACTATACGTGGAATAATACAATCGCCCTGTCCTTATCTCCAAGTATCTGCGGAGAAAGCACATTATTCTTGAAGGAGTTCAAGAATAATTCATTTGATGAATTCCATATCCAAGCAAGAAGAACTTGATGATTAAATGAGATTTAATTATCAAGCTTAATATGAATATGATTCATATTGTGAGAATTATTATCCAAGATAATTAAATGGGATTTAATTATCAAGGATTAGAGAATGTGGATAATACTATCCATGATATATGTGTGTTATAAATATGATTTATAATATACATATATAAGAGAGAGAATTTATGTAAATAACATTTGTTAATTAATAATGTGAATTGGATTCACATTTGTTAATTAATTGGAAATGCAATTTACTAATTAGTTTGGGTTGTGAATATGATTCACATAATATTCAATGGCAAGAATGAAATATTCACAAATTAATTTGGAATTAATTTAGTGAATATTTATTGTGATTAATTAAGGAATAATAGAATAAATAAAATGGAGATAATAACCACCATCATGGGTGGCGTCACCCATGAATTGTTCATGGGTGACGCCCCCCCTTTTTAAGAGGGTGGTTAACTCCACTTCATTTATTATGTTATCTCTTGATTAATTAATTTTAAATTGTTGTTATTGAACAACAATCCTAGCCATTGATTCATCATGGACCAAGCATAGCCCTTGGATCCATGTGTCCCATGGATTGAGATCCATTGGATCCTAAACTAGTATAAAAGGAGGGCTAGGGTAGCCTCTCCAAGGTACATCATTAAGAGTTGTGCAAGGACACAACTCTCTCTCTCTTTCTCATTCTCCCCCTCTCTCTCTTTCTCTTCTCCATTAAGTGGCCATCCACTTTGTGTTGAGAAAGGAGAGACTCTCGGCTTCTTCTTCGACGACTCGTGGATCTCCATCTTCTTTGGAGTTTCTTACTCTAAAGGAAGACGACGGATTTCGTTTGACGAAATCGGGGGAGCCATCGCTTGGATCTTCATCGAGGATTGCGGGAAGGAACGTGACTCATCATCACGCCCGCAAGTGCGTTCTTCGTGGATCGGACTTAAGATAGGAGGATCTCTACTTTGGGATCTCGCGATCACAACCACGCTTCAAGAGGTATTCCTTGTACTTTGTGGTTTGATGAAACGATCCGAGAAGTGTTCTCGTGATCATGTGGTTTCATCTTTAAAGTTAAAAATTTTAATTTCCGCTGCATATAGCGACTAGTACGACTAGTTGCCCCGATTGCATACGATGCGATCGACACGCTTCCGTGATGCGCTTAAGGATACTCAATATCCTTCACATCTCATTCATTATGCATTTATCTTGTACAATTTTATTTACCATAAAATCAAACTCAAATAAAAATATTTTTGTCATGAAACTTGTATATAAAAATATTCTTTAAATACAAAATAAAAGGTACAATACTTGGAAATCGTAAAATAAGAATTGAAAACTTAATATATGCTCCATATGAACTCAAAATAAATCAAAATCACTTTCATTGTGTTCAAAATACAACAGTCTTTTAAAATTAAGGTGTTTCATTAAATTTGATGTTAGGATGTGAAAGTCAGATTTTCAAGGGTATTATTGTACTTGTGCCATTATATATTACCATGTATATAATTTATTCTTGATATTTTTGTGTATGTTGTATTTTTAATGTGTTGTATATATTTTATATTAATTATTTAAAATAAAAAAAATAAAAACTAGGTCTGAAGGGATCCAGTAACTTCCCTGGCTACTTCTAGAATTTCTTCCTCAAAGCCGAGCTAGGAATGACCGGACACCTACCACTATTAAACCGGTTAGAGAGACCCTCTTTAAGACCTCCAAAAAATGTTCACAAGGGCCAGAAATATTCGATCATAGGAGTGAATGATAAGGGAAAACGCTTAAACGCGTCACGGAAGCGTGAGGATCACACCAAATGCGATCAGGAGCAGCTAGTCGCACTAGTTGCTCTGAGCATCAGAATTTTAAAAAAATAATCCGATGAAATCAAACGATCCTAGAACACTTCTAGATGGGTGATTCTACTACCTATGTTGGTCGTGCTAGCCCTGTTGATACTGCTGTTGTGGGGGGGACTGTGAGGTGTAAGGTAGTGGTGGACCCTGTTGGCCTGAGTGGAAAGCGCATTGTTGTTGGTGCTGTTGAGACTGGTATCCTTGTCCAGACCGGGACTGCACAAATACGGCGTAGGGAGAGAGCTGGTGTCCTCGTTAGCTAGGGAGGGTCGGTGTGGCTGACCGTTCTCCATCCCCAACTGTCTGCCGACGAGGTCATGGTTGTACCATAGCCCGTTGATCTCAAACATCTACGGAGGCTCCTCGTAAAATGACTCCTCCTATGGGGGTGCATGTTGCTCCTTCTGAGTGTACTATTGCTCCCCAATCTATTTGCTATTAGGCCCCTGTAGCTGCTCCTGTACGAGGTGAACACAAGTGCAGGTGGTGCAGAAGGGGCACGTAGTTGTATCTTGGCTACCTTCTCATACAATTCCTCCACTTGTTTCGTACAGTCATAAAAGCGCCTCAAGTTCAGTGACCCTCTTGTGTGGATCTGCTCTACCATGGTAAGTTTATCATCTATTATCCCATGCTAGGGATGAGGTCATCTATTAGATTTGCTATAGTCCTCTTAGGTTTCTCATGAGATAGGGGAGGGAGACACCTGATAGGCCCTGGTGGCATGAGGTCTGCCTGTTTCTGCCCTCTTGTCTAAGATTTTCCATATGGCATCTTCGTCGTTCTTATTGAGATAGCTACCTCCACAAGCTGCACTCACTAACTCCTGCATCTTAGGGGTCATGCCACAGAACAAGGTCTGGACTAAGATCACCTTGGTAGTGCCATGGCAAGGGCATTTTTGTGTCAAATCATTGAATCTATCCCAAGCTTCATGAAATTGCTTGTGGGGGTCATCAGAGAAACTAGCTATATTTGTCCTCATATGGTTAGCCCTACTGAGTAGGTAGTACTTTTTCGAAAATAGGTCTTTGAACTGCAACTAAGTTGTACATCTAACCTTGAGATTCTTCAACCAATGGGCAGCCTTATCTCCTATGGCAAACATGGTAGCCTTTAGCCTGATGTAATCTTGTCTAACCCTAGGATGAATAAGGTTGTTACACACCAACTCAAAGTCTCTTAAGAATGCATATGGTTCTTTTGTTGCATTTCCATTAAACTTCGATATAAACCCAAGGAAACGGGAGATCAATTACCTCTTGTTGAACCTCAGGTACGAGCCAACTGTGTATCTCATTCTCTATTGGGTTATAAGCATAGGTCCGTACATATCACCCACCTCAGTTACTTGTCCCATCCTAGCCATAAGATTTGCATTCCGCTGCTTAGCTCTAGCTAAACGGGTAAGGACTTGCTGCATCAGGTCATCTCTGTGCTCCTCATCCTTAGGGTTTCTCTTAGGAGGCATCTTGTTCTTTGGTTCATCTTCTTCAGCTTCAGAATAAGGAGGATTGGTATTAATAGAGTTGAAAGAATTAGATCTAAAAGCATCAAGGAGAGGATCTTCCTCAATGCGGTGAGAGAAGAGAAGGTGGGCTTGGGTCTGACCACCCTCAAGAAGAAAAAATGACTTATTGATTGTTGTCTCATGGGAAGTGTTTCCATTAAACAACGAGGGCTATGAGTGAGAGTGACCCCAAGCCCGTGAGGAAGGTCGGTTTGGGGTGGTAAGTAAGAGGCTCGCAAAGTCCGAGCAAACATCACCCCAATCCTCCATTCTCGATGTCAAGCAATTCGGAGAAAGATCACGAGTAATGAATTCAAGAAAGATGATGAAGGCACAAATGTGAAGTCTTTGATGATGATATGAGCACGCAATGTAAACACAATATAAAGCCAATTTTACCAACTATACACGGTGAAGGCCATAAAGGTTTGACCAAATTATCAATTCAATTTTATTTGGTGATAAATGAAAGATTTTAAAGAGTTAACGAGCTGGTAGATGCCTGCATTTCACTGCAGACTGGCCCGATTTTTATGACTAGTTACACCCACTTTCAGCCAGTACGAGAATAAGTACTGGCCGTAAAAATATGGCTACCCATTACTGGAGGACGGAGCCTTACACGATGTCCTCTAAACCACCCACTCTACTAAGAAAATCTGGATCATTTTCCGGCTACTTGTATTTCGTCACTGAGAAGTAGCTAGTTTTTTTTAAATCAGTGTTCAATATGAAAATCCTGACTTGGCTCTATCCTAGTGTTTGTCTCTCTCTCACACGTGCAAGTAAATTCAAACAATGAGGTCTTTATGCACCCATAAAACAAGGTTTTCTTATTCCAATTTTTGTCTAATCAATCTGCTTAATTCATCCCAATTTTAGAGTCAGGTTGTCACTTTGAAAATTAATCTGAGCACAACAAAGCACATCTACCGTTGAGTCCCAATTTCCCTTTTAATCTTAAGTTGTAAAATAAAGGAGGAATCGGAAATCAGAATGCAAACGTGAAACGATGATGCATGCTCAGAAGAAGGTATACTTGCGACGACTCCCAACACTTTCCATGTGTTATGCAAAATTGAATTTTTAAATTTACACTAAATACATGAAGATCGAGAAAATCACACCTAAACAATATCTTATTAGTGGGGAAGAATTGAGTTTAATTTGGATAAGTGGTACATGTCTATGTGGGTCTCATTATGAATCTTAAAAGATGGTGAGGTCTTCTAAGATATGTGGCCTAAATTACAAAGGGCACATACAAATTTGAAAATACACTACAATGTGCCTATCCTAATTTCGCCACTCAAGTCTAGCCCCATCCTTACCGGAGAGTGAAACAAGTCTCGACACACCACAAAATAATGTCTATGTGTCCGGGTACACACGCGAGATCCTAAACGAAATCTGTTCTAAATATGCAGCTAATACAAATTAATATAATTGTAGAAAAATCCTAGACTCTATACTCTTTCACAACTCGACTCGATCTTAAAATTATGCATTCCTTTAGTCAATTTATCACCATAAAAGCTAACCTCCAATGCTCCTGAGTTGCTCATATAAGCGGATGCTCCCTCGCACAAAAATAAGATGGTAGTCAAAGAGATAGACACAATACAATAAAAATAAATAAATAAATAAATATAGGAAAATAAACAGAGAAATAATTGCAAGAAAAATTGGGGATCAGGCTACATGGGGGTGGAAAACCTAAAAACTAAATCATCTAATCAACCTAATCAGTGTCCTCGGTAACGATGCCATTTAATGGACCGTTAATCGCCCTAGTTAATTGTGTCATGTTGTTGTACTCGAGAATTTAACGGATCAATCAAAAACTACTTAATGAATACACCAATTAAAAGTAATCAGTCAATTTATTTTTTTACTTAGTAAACCCAAGGTCGAACTTAGGGAGGCAACTATCTCCTTAGGTTGATTATTAGGCAATCTAGAGCTTAGGATTTCAAGGAAGCCCTTTTTTTATATTATTTATGCAATAAACACGCATATGAAAAATGTGATTGAATTAGGTTCTTATGAAATCAAGCAACTTAGCCAAATTAAATTTTAACACGAAATTAATATTATTTAGCCAAATTGAGTTTTTCCTAGAAACATAATCTGATGATGAGTGCAAAATGTATTTTTTTTAGAAATTTTAGGTTTAAAATGCAACAATGAAAAATGCAACCTTTTTAGGTGTTTTTATGCAATTTTTTGTGCAAACAGAATGCAAAATTAATGAAAATTTTACTGAAACTTAAACATGATGAAGTGAAGCTACAATAATTTTTTTGGAATTTGTTAAGAATATATGATTTTTTATGATTTTTTAATGATAATAGAGTGACTGCGAGTATTTAATTCCTACGAAATACACAAATTTAAATCATCAGATGCAAACTTACTCAAAAAGATATTTCAATGAACAATCTACGAGACTTGAAATTTCACAAAAATATTACTCGTGGATAAATTAGAAATCAATGAAAGAAATCACTCAATAATTTATTTTATGCACAAGTCATATCCGTTTTTGATGAAATATGGATAGTGATCAAAACACATGTAGATGCATCGTCTTTAGTTTTTGCAAAATTTGAGAGCAACATTAATTAAATATGAATTTCAGACCACAAAATGGGTAAAATATGCACCTTTTCCTCAAAACAATTTTAATTAATTAACAAAAGCTCACAGAAATCAAAATAAATATCCAAGAGATACAGAGTTAATTGCCTACAACATGTTATTTTTGCATTAATGAAACAATGCCAAAATGATGTCCAAATTAGCACTCGAAGTCAGGGGTCTAATTGTAAATTCAGAAATGGAAATAAATAAAAATAGCGCATGAAGCGCTTCTTTACTTACGTAGACCCGTGTGAGTCTTGCTGCAATTGTCCATGGATGCACATGCTTGGCAAGTGCTGCTTGCTGGAGAGGGTTCTTTCATAGTTCCTTGGATTCATGGGGATGCTCTTGCATTTTTCCCAGGAGGTCACATGCGCCTCACGTGCCTCCTGGAAGGCATGGATGCTAGCATGGATATGTGAAGATCTGATGGTGGGCTTGCAAAATGTCCAATAGGGGGGGGGGGTAAAGAGCATGTGATGGCATGCCCCCCTTTCTTCTTTCTTAGCGATTCTTGGTGATGCGATGGAGTTCGAGTAGCCGCGTAACACCGGGAATGGTCGTTGGTGGCCTGTAGAGGTTGGGGGAGTCGACGGTGAGGGGTTGTAGGAGCCACTTGCTAATATGTGGACCGAGGACAAGCTGAGGTGGTTGCGTTCTCTACTAGTAGCATGTGAAGGGGGTTGAGATGGTTGCACGGACAATGATGTCGGTTTGGAGGCGTTCGGTTGATGGAGGTGCGACTGTTGATGGAATTACGAACCTTCCTGGTAGGCTATATATAGAGATCAGTGGTTCACATTGTGCTAATGAGTTTGTGGGTATGCATGTACCACAGAGCTCTCGGTTGGAAAGGGGGTCAAGGAGAGAAGCTTAAGCTTTAATTCACCATAGGTGCCCGTTATATTTTCTTCTAGTTCTTCTTCTGTAAAGGCTTAACGACCACTATGGTCCGTGAAGGCACAGAGAAGACGCTTCTCTGGTGGGGTTCCAATACGAGAGGAGGGCTTGCAAGTAATGGCGAAAGACTCGAGCAGATCTCAGTCGTGATAAGAAGGCGAGATCAATGAATAGAAATGGAGTTGAAAGTCATGCAGATCGGAGAAGATGGGTAGGGTTCAAAGAAATGAAGGCTCCTTGCAAGGTGAAAGATCAACATGATGCTCCAATCACGTTGTTGGTCAAAGATAGATGAACCTATAGAGAAGAAGGAGAAATGCGAAGGGAGGCAAGTGTTGACAATGTATTCGGTGTGTGCTATTCGATTTGGAGTTGTTGTGCTAGAGAACAAGAATGTTTGTTATAGACGTAGAAGATAACTGAGTTGAGAAAGAAGGATAAGAGGAAAAGAGAGGGGAGTTTGGGATGTTACCTGGATGATGAAGTCGATTCGCCTGTGGATGGAGCTTGCTAAGCTGCTCCGATTGTTGCTTAATGCCTCGACGAAAGGCAGAGCTCAAAAACACTTGGAGAAGGATGCAACAGAGGATGGTTACCCTTCTGGATCTCAACGCACATAGGTTGGATGGGTCGTCATTGCACAAGAATCCTTTAATCTGTGTTGTCACTGTGAAAGGAAGAAGAGATGGGTATTGATCTTCTCTAATGGTGGATGATGCATGATGGGGGTTGTGGGTCACCTTTTGAAGGAGGTTATGGAAGGTGGGAGGGAGATTGTGTGGGGAGAGGGCGATGTGGGTAAAGGGTGCAGGCTGCATGCTATGCGAGGAGGTTACATGTGCACAAGGGCTGGGTGGACAAGCAACGTGGAAAGAAGAATGCGGGGGAGATGGGAGAGCGGGAAGCGTGTGCTGCGTGAGTGAGAGGAGAAGTAGGGGCCACGTGGCATGCCCAAGGGATGCCACATGGTTAGAAAAAATTAAATTAAAATCAAATAAAATTAGAGAAATAATATTAATATTAAATAATTAAATAAAATTAAAAAAGAAGTAATAAATAAATAAAAATATTAAATAGGCAAATAATAAAATAATAATAATAAGAAAATAATAATAATAAGAATAATTAAAATAAAATAAATAAATTAGATAAAATAAATAAATATAATTAAAATAAATAAATAAAGAGAAGAAAATAACTAAAAGAAAATAAAAAAGGTGGTGACACATGGCGGCTCCAGGAATTACCACGTGCTGCTCCTAGAAATAGCGAAAATTAAATATAAAGATAAAATAAAAAATAACAGAAGACGTTAAATCAAAAAGTAGTCAATATAAAACTTGCTCGTCTTGACGAGGTCTACAACTTTCGTGAAGGACTCAAACCCAAAATAAATCTTTTGTAAAAAAGTATTTTTGGGTGGTATCTTATAGGTATAATGCATTTTTATATTTTGCAATTTTTTTGGCATTTTTAATAATTAAGAAAATAAAGAAATAAAATAGAGGGGTAAATAGGTCAATATGTACAATATACAATAGGGGCTCAAAATCCAAGTTTTACATTCGAACTCCAATTCTTTTGAATTAATCTTTTTTTAAAGGTAATTGAATGTACATTAATTCAAAAGTGAGTAGATGTCCAGTGGAGATTGTATGAGAGAGATATTCACATTTTAATGTTCTTAGTCTCAAACTAGGGTTAGGGTTTTACTGGTCATTTCACAAGTTAGTATTTTTTATTTTTCCTTTATTAGTTTTAGTAATATACATACATACATACATACAAACAAACAAACAAACATACATACATACATACATACATACATACATACATACATACATACATACATACATACATACATACATACATACATACATACATACATACATACATACATACATACATACATACATACATACATACATACATACATACATACATACATACATACATACATACATACATACATACATACATACATACATACATACATACATACATACATACATACATACATACATACATACATACACCATAGAGTGATTTTATTCAATTTCGAGTTAGTGAAAAATAGATAAAAATAAGAGAAATATGGTATTGTACATGTGACATTCACAAGAGAATTTAGCTTCTTATTTAATGCAAATATGCATGCTAAAATACAAAGATTAACTACAAGTGCATGAATGATAAAAATGCAAAATAAATGGAGAAATGCAGCTAATTACTCAGGAATGAAGTTCTATTTTCAACTTTTACCATGGAATCGGTTTGTCGATTACTCAGATCCTAGAGAGATGGTCATCACACTTGTAGGTGCTGCTTATGGGGGATCTCATTTCAAAAAAGACAAGGATATCCTATGGCATATTTCTGAGGAAATGGCAATGAGTTCAACAACATTATATTCTTCTTGTGCATTTCAGAAACATCCACAACCAGTTCCACACAAGGCCTTTAATATGGTGGCATCTCATGATGAGGAGAGGAATGAAAGTTTAGATTTGAGCATTATTTGGAATCACCTATCCATGGTTGTTATAATTAAGAAGTTATCACAAGACCTTGACAAACTTAATATGATCAAATAGAAAACTATGCAATTGGATAATCTAGACGAGATTACCAAGCACTTGGAGTTTCTAGTCAGTACCATCCACGTCTGTCAGAGTTCAAGTGCTGGAGCCAAGACTTCTACACCAGAGCACATTTCTACTTATTGAGCACTACAGAGATTTAGAGTACCTCCTGCCATATCATCACGTGTACTATGTACAGACTCCAGATCGGGTATGCACAAATGGTAATGTACCGGCCATACACTCCATTCTCTTCAGAGCAGTTTCCATCACCGCCTCACATTCAAGAGGTTGAATGATGTATGGACAAAACAGGAGTGAAACTAGACCTGTTCACTAGGGCCATCTTAGTTGGGTTCTCAACAATCACTAGGCTATCTCTCCATCCCCATGGAGAGAGATAGTTCCAACACTAGCCTCAGTTTTACTCCCCCACATTTTCAGACACGCAGAAACATACATCAACAGTCACAACATGCCCCATACTATCTACCATATAATCAACAACATCCTATGCAGTATCAGCATCAGTACCCTCCTCCTCATCAATACCAGTATTCATCTGAATCTTCATATCATCGATATCCCCAACAACCTCAGCCACACTTCTAGTCTCAATGACCACTAGTTAATGAGCAGTCAGAGGCACCTTTAGTGAATTAACACTTGATTAAAAATCTCACACTTGTGCCATCACTCTCCTTGAGTGTACGTGAACCGATTTAAAAGATAAAAAACCGTACACTTGTGCCATCACTCTCCTTGATAAAAATTCCTTCTTGTGAATATCCTGTGCACTTGTACCGAGATCAACCATGTCGATTCATCATAAACCTCCTTCGAAAATTATGCAACTTTTGTCCGGGCACCTGCCAAATCTGTACTATGAAAATGAATTCATCTCGATCAAACCCAAATCATCGTCCATTATGTCAACTTATTCAAAAATGACGAGACATTTATCTGAGTACCCATCAGATCCACATTATGAAAATGAATTTGTCTCAGTCAGACCCAAAGCCTCAAAACCTACTCCAACCATACATCATCCAACTTTCACAGGAAACTCCTACCTTCGGATAAATACAACCCACTCTATGAATTCCAATCCATGTTGTCCGATCAAAGTTACCACAACATCACAATTTTCACCTCCACCACTTGTGACCGCACATGATCAATTGCCATCTTGGAATGACCCAACTTATGCCAGATTTCTTTCTAGAACCCAAGAACCATTTTAGGAACAAAAAATAGAAACAAACGACTAGCAGGAATATCAACCCCAAAAGTTTGTTGGAATAGGTCAACGCTGCACCAATCCACATCTTTCCTTGACCATAGGGAATAATACGGAAACCCAATCAAACCAGATAGAGAGGCCTGCACCTATTGATCAACCATATTGGATTGACCCTAACGATTAAATCCCCATTGATCAACTCGAATACCACTCCTTCAATCATCCTACACATACAGAGGACCAGACTGATGATATCGACACATATGAACCCTATACGACTCCATTGTTCAGGGATATAATCAATCATGACCATTGAAGTAGAATCTACTCAAAACAACATTCCATACTTGAGTCATGACATGTTGAGTATGAGACCTACAGATTCCCACAAAATCCTTCTACTGAGCAGATTCATTCCATAATTTTTGAGGAGAAATTTTTAGAAAATAACGATCATATATTGGATATTCCAAGAGAATCTTCTCCTAGTTCATACAGGAAAATGGAAGATGAAATGACTGGGTATCAAGTTGAAAAATGAAAGAATACTCACGAAACTACATATACTACTCACATAATTGATCCTGAGAATTCTTTGGAGGATAATATTTCGAGGATAAGTAGGAGATATGAATTAATGGAGGAAAAATTTAGAAATTTCACTGACCGAGTGATTTCATTTTATGGAAACTCAGGAATGAAAGTGGATGATGAAATGATTGGATTTAATGTTGAGAATTATGAGGACATTTGGAAACCTGTGGGCAATGTTCACCCTAAGGACGACTCTGACAGCGACATATCTACATATTACTCCCCTAGAGATAACTTTGATTCCGACTCTTGGTAAAACAAAATCCCTCATCGTCTATGGAAAACAACACTTCACCACACCACATAGAAATAAAAAAATTGAAATATTAAAAAATACTAAAAAAATCAAAAATTTAGAAATATACATAAAAATTGAAACTGAAGAAGATTTGAAGAATTCGGATCCTGCTGTACAGGAAGTACTATAGAAAAGATTGATTTTTGAACTTCCCTTGATACAAGCCATCGAACACTTTCCCGACCTTAAAGGATTTGTAATGAGCAAATTAGTGATGAAAAAGTCGGGCATGATAAGAACAAAAACTGAAAAACGTATCTTGTCAATTTTCACCTCTTGGTGTTGAGGAGAAAAATCAAGTCCTATAGTAAAGCGGCTGCCCAGATTTAACTGTGGAATCAAAGACACAACATTTACCCGTGCTCGAGTCGATGACAACTCACCAATCAATATCCTCCCAACCTTTGTATTTGACAAGTCAATCTCGGACCTATTAGAAAAATAAGAGAGATCGTTCAACTGGCTAATCAATCTATAAAGCGGTCAAGAGGAACAATTTCAGTCATCGTTACATTCCAAGTTGATCTGCTGAAAGTGGACTTCACAATCATTGATATTGAGCATCAAGGAGAATTCACCCAGTCTCCGATCATTCTCGGAAAGCCATTTTTGGCATTGACTAAGACAATTATTGAGTGCGAGACTCGGGTAATCAATTTTACAGGATTGGGAGCACTTCAATCTCAAACAGTCTTTGAGGAAACACAATTTTCTGAGACAACCCATGAAGCCATCAACAACTGTAACAATCAAATGGTAGATGAGCCCTACCTCGTTACTACACCTGAGATAGCGGATGTTGAAGAGATTATTTATTTAGAGACTCTCCCTCATGTTCCATTTCCCGCTGCTCTCACCATGGAAAAGTGTTTCTTATATGATCCTGAGATATATGCATGGGCTCACCTTGAGTCAACCTTATATGACTACCTTGACCAATTCAATCCAACTCAGGAGTGTACCAACATTAAGAAAATTTTCAATAGTTATTTATCTAGAGACTCAAGTGTCAATACCTCACTCCATGGACCAACACTAGCTGCTCCTTCATCTAAAAAGAACGTCACCTTTGACCTTCTAAAAGAGGAATTGTCTGATGATATCTCATCAGGTTCGGAAAGGACAATCTACATGAGTGAGGTTGGTTCGACAATCCTAAAACCATATCTTCGCAAGGATCCAAACATCGATTCCCGTTAGACGATCCTATTCCTCATTTTTATTAATCAAAAGTCGATTCTACTGGTCTCATTAAATATACTAGAATAATTTCTTATGAGCTGACTGAGACTGGTGCTTCAAAGTATTCATCATCCGTGGACGAATCACTTGATCCCGAAATGGAACAAATTCCAAGAAAACAACTGAAGCAACTAAAGAACAAGAATATCTGGAGTGTCTCCAGTTTCAAATACTATTCCTCTTAGGATAACTCCCATGATGGTTATCTTTCATATGAATTATACGCTTCATCTACTCTACAACATGATTTCTCTAAGGATAACACTGATAATGGTTGGGAATCATATGCTTCATCTCCTTTGTATCATTACAATCTCCCACTATAGGTTCACAAAAAAATCGGCCGAAAACTGCCTTAATCATCGGCTACCATCCCTCCCTCCCGACCACATCGGTCTCCTTGTACATATTCTTCCTCTACTTAGGCCAAGGCCTAAGTATAGGGAGGACCGATGCCATATGTATGTACAACTCTCTTCACACACTCCTCACAATCGCTTCATTTCCACCCTTCTTCCATACTTAGGCTGACCGGAGCCTAAGTATAGGTTGAACTGAATTCCACCTGCACATACTTCCTCATTCACATCTCTTGACCACTCAGTTTCACTCTTCTTCTATACTTAGACTGTCCACATCCTAAGTATAGGGGGGCGAGCCGACTTCTTTCTTACGCTTAGCTCGAGCTATGTCTTCTTTCCGCTTATTGATCTTTGAGGACATAACACTCGCTAAGTATAGGGGGTGTGTGTATATACTATGTATATCTTTTACCCATATCTCGTACTTTCGCATAAGTCTATACATATTTACAGGATGGGTAACTAACTTAAAAAAACAACAACAATAAAAAAACAAAAAATGCTACTAACACTGACTATGTCTAACCATTTTTTTGAAAATATGGCTTCTTTTTTATTTTTGCATAAAAAACAAAAACAAAATTCTTGCAATAAAAAAATCTCGAAAATATAAAAAAATCACAAAATGTGTCTGCATTTCAAGCACCTGCACTTCATCCAGCATTTCATGCATTGTGAAAAGTCCTTGGGTTCTGAACCGAGTTATGAGCAGAAATCAAGAATGGTCTGGACTTGACCTCAATCCGCCTAATTTTCAGAGGAACTTCACCGAGAATTAGGATTTTAGAAGCTTCAGGTCTTTGACATAATTCTTCAAGTTCCGCATGACAATGTGAAACGTTTCTTCATTCTGGGTATGACTCTGGAATAGTGAATTAATTTGTACTCTCGCACTATGCACTTAGCTCAACCCTGTCTGAAGACTGTGTGAGTCTCTTTTCTGGTAGCGTGGACATCTAAAGATCGGAGTACATGTTTAAATAAAGCTTCGGAAAAGGGATGGACGGCTGGGCACAATTTTTTCTAAGACCCCAAAACACATACAAAAAAAATTCTATATCCATAGGGGCACAACAAGATCCAAGTAGAGCCACCAAAAATCCAAACACAAATACACCTACTACCAAATAAATATTTTACCAAAAAAAGGTCCAAGCATCTAGAAAACCTGCAAATCTTGGTGGAGACTCAGCTACACTAGCCAACTTCACAAGGATGGGTGACTACACTTGTCACTCTCCAGTTCTTTTCTCCTTCTTCTAATTTCTCCATCCATTCGATTGTGAACACATCACGACAGACCTTAGAAGGGAACACTTCAATCCTCGAGGATGAGTTACGGAGCTGAGATTTGCGTAGTAGTCCGACATTCTGGATGGGAAGAGCTAAAACCTTTCACACACATAAGACGATTGTTCAATGTTCATGGGGAATGCTTTGGGAGTAGGATTGATCTAAGATGACTTCTGAGCCGAAACTCTGACAATGGTGTATAGAACTTGAAGGCTACTGATTTTAAAATTCTAAATCTCACACTATTTCTGCCAAACTAATAATCCAAAGGTCAGGGCTAGTACTATTTTCACCTTCTGCTCATGGTCTTGTTATGGAACCCAATCTCATTTCACCTCAATACATTGCTTTAGATGCTCAGGGACGAGCATGGTTTAAGTAAAGGGGGATGATGAATCTCAGATTCATCACTCTAAAATTCATAAAATAAGCTCAAATCCCTAAAATTCATTGTCATTTCTTTATTTTTATTGCATAATTAGCATTCCTGCATGTTTTGATAAAAATTGCATTTTATCACACTCATTATTGCACAAAATAAGAAGCCAAAAATCCCAGTCCAATTGACCTGTAAAATAGCCTAACTTTCCCGATTTTTAACTAATTCATGCTATCTCCAATTGACTAGAAACCACATCCATTGTGTACATATTACTAACAAGAATAAATGAAAAATACGAACAAATCAATAACCTAAATAAGCGGACTAAAAACCCAAACCCCAATTCTAGGATCTCCTGACTAAAACCTTGATATCTTCCTCATTCAGCGTTCAATTTGATCCTATTCACTTTTGATAATGTACATTCAAATACCTTCAAAACAAGACCAAGTTCAAGTGAATCGAAGCACATATGTAGACGTTGGGTTTTGGGCCTCTTTTGTACATTTTGTATTTTAGCGGTTTTTGACCTAATAGTTTATGTACATAATTAACTCATTTTATTTTATGTCTTTTTCATTTATTTCTTTGATAAAAGTTTTATTAAAATGCATAAAATTCCAAATCCAAACTGAGCATGAAATCAAAGAAACTAACTGAGTCAGAGTCTTCACTAACTATTTTGTACAAAATTATCCTTTTCGTATTTTTATTTTATTTCTTTATTATCTTAATTAAAAATTTCCAAAAAATAGATTAATATGTAAATATTTATCTTTGATTTTACCATATTTTCCGGATTTTTTATCTAGTTTAAAAATTAACAAAAAATAGAAAACCCAAAAATCAAGATATTCTATATACATGGGATACCCCAAAAATATCACTTTGTGCAAATGATTGCTTTTGATTTTGGTCTCTTCATGAAAGTTGTAGTCTCATCGTTCATGTAGAAAATTTTTCAATATGAGGTCGTTTGCTATTTATTCCGGATCTTTCTTAGTTTTTTTTTCAGTTTTTGTGGGGCTGATACATGGCAACTGCTGGAGCCGCCACGTATCATACATTTTGGAGGTTTTAAAATCTTTTTATTAAAAAAATTAATTAAAACATAATAATAATAATAAAACACATGGCATCATCGTGGTCGTCTGATCTTGGCCGATCGGACGACTACTGCTCTTTGTTCCTCCTCCCCCTACTTTTCCTTTCTAGGCAATGACGTCGCCCCACCTCCGTGATCTTCGCCATCATTCATCAGCCACACATCTCGCCACATCCTCTTCTCAGATCGCTCTAGATCTCCCTCAATATCGTAAAATCCCCATCGTCGCAAGTTCTAATCTCGACCTCTTCCGCGAATCTCGCCGGCCGATCCCCTCGTCAAATCTCAATCAGACGACGCCATCCCTCATCCAAATCGACCCACGATTCTCATCTCCATTCCCTCCAATCATATCAATCAGAGATCTATTGCCGGCACTTCTCATCCTATAAAACGAAGCCCACAGCACCTCGACTCCGGTATCCGTCGTTAGTACGACCTCTGGTGGTGACAGCCCGGGGACCATCATCATCGGCAAGATCCAAAGCCTCGCGGCTTTGTCGCAGCGTGCTCCTCTACGCATCTGCCTTGCTCCAGTTTTTGTTGTCGAGCCACTGACAAACACCTTCCACCAACACCTTCATCATCAAGCTTCATCTTCCATCAACTTTATCACACCGGGAGCCCTCTTCATCAACACATCTTCACCAACGCTCCTCTGCACATTGCGACAACTTTCCTCCTCCACCGACAACACCATCACCTCTCCAACATCAACTCCTGCCAGGAGCTTCGCCACCTTCTTCAACAATGGCTGAAAACCCTCGCATAACATAACACCCTCTTCGTACCTCGTCGTCTTCAACTCCAGCAAGCACCGAAGCCTCTGGCCGTGCGTCAGCCACAGATGTCACTACCGTGACTCATCTCTTCCAACGCCTCTGACAACCACAACCGTTCCTCCTCCGGACCTTCGCCTTCGACGACCGGGCTCACTACCTGAGACCCTCCCCCGTGTTTCGCACATGAGGGAGGGGACACCTTTCATCGAACCCCCTGAAGGCCCGCTTATATGCGCAGAAGACCACCAACCCATGGGTCACGTGTTACACACGTGTCCACTTGGGTAAATTGCAAGGACACCCTCGACTTTCTGCTAGATCCTATCTAGGTCCTACCACCCTAGGGCATGTGCTTCGTACGTGTTCCAGGAAATTTTATAACAAACCCCCTGGAGTTTCGGTAGTTACACTTAGTCCCTGCTCTGCATCTTTTGCCATATTTATTTATTGTAATTTTGCACTAAAACCCATGTGTTCCCCCTTTATTTTAAACAACTTTATTGCTTCATTTTATTATTCCAAAAATAGCATTGTGTTTCTCATCTAATTCTTGACATTATGGCATATTTGTGATATTTTTATTCACTATGGTTAATTGACAATGATTATTCTCGTGGACAATTGCATATTTTACCAAATCGGAGCTCATAAATTCTTATTTAATTAACCATTATTTGAAAATTTGCCAAAAATTTATGGATTATAGAATTAGTTGGTTTTTGACATTGTGTCCAAAAGGAATTGCATTTGCATGCATTGTTTGCTCTATAAAAAATCATTTTGCATATTTCAATCTTTAATATTTAATAGGTATTATATTTTTAAGGTTTATGATTTTTCTGAGATCAACTACCTAATGATAGATCATTGATAATTTTATCCCGTGACAATAAATTGGTTCAATATATATTATAATTAATAATTGAAATTCATTGTGTTTGCTTTCATAAATTCATAAAATATTTATTTTGCATCCAAAAATTCCAAAAAATTACTGTGTTTTAATTTCATTATTATTCACATATCAGCCAAGTTTCGTAAGTTTTGGACATCATTTGATTTAAATAGCGTTTTAATTCCTGAAATTGGCCTAATTTGCATTTTGCATTCCAAATTGCATTAAGAATACAAAAAAATATCGTCTCAAAACTGTGCACGAACTTGAATAGATAAAATTATGGGTTGTTCCTTTGCCTCCTTGAGTTCGACCTTGGGACTTGTCCAAGTAAAATAAACATAACACCGTGCCAAATAAAATTGATTAATTATTGTGGTTATTTCTTGACTGATTTGGATTCCCGTCTACAATGAAACGATACAATCATCATTAATTTTAAAGCATAATTCATGTAAATTAACGTAGGGCATTTGTGGACTCGTCAAACGTAGACTTGCAGACTCAAAGAATTAAGTCCCTCGACCTAAAAAATCTTAACTCCAGTTTCTATATGGTTCCTCTGAAATTAGTTAGATTAGGGTCAAATCAGATCCATCTTCGACTTCTATTCATTACTTGGTTCATAACCCACTAACTTTTCACTTCGCATATGCTAGATATGCAAATGAAATGAAGATGACATGCAATGTATATGAATGAAGTGCAAGGCACTTTTTTTGAATGATAGGATGATAAGCAGAGTAAATAAGAAGCCACTTTTTTTTATTTTTGGGTATACCTCCTATTTTACAATAATTTAAAATGGAGTATTATTTACAAGAAATTACAAAATTATACAAGTTTTATCTTACAAAAGGGTATTATTTTACAACAATTTCTTGTATACAATATGCATATTATAAAGTATACTTGTGTTTTTTTCAATTTTATCCAACATATAATTATTGCACAATATATACAAAAATATATAAAAGTACGAGCTATGAGTAATGTATATATGTAATACATACACACCCCCAATGATTAGCATGTTCTATGTCCCCAGAGAACAAAAATAAGGAAAAGACATAGCTCGTGATAAGCGTAAGAGAGTGAAAAGAATGAAAAGTATAGAAGTCGAACCACCCCCTATACTTAGGCTCTAGTCAGCCTAAGTGTAGAAGAAAAGCAAAATGGAGTGGTCGAGTTCAAGATGAGAAATAGATGAATATATATATATATATATGCATACAGGATGGGCATCAATCTCCCTTATACTTAGGCTATGGACAACCTTAGTATAAGACAAGAGTAAGTATGAGAACCGATGGAGTCGAGGAATATACCAAGAGATTGTAATCTGAATCTTTTTGATGCTCCTGATGGCTAGAGATCAATGTTGCAAGGCCTCATGCGTAGCTCTATGTGTGTCTTCAGAATATTCAACAGTTGTCCATTCACTAGGGATGTATGTGCTCCATTTGTAAGATCTAAGATCTCTACACATCCATTTTCATGCACAACACAGACTATAAACGAACCCTTCCACTTGGATTTGAGCTTCCCTTGGAAAACCTTCAGCCTCGCATTGAACAACCATACCTTTTGTATAGAAACAAATGTGTTTCATCTGATAAATATATCGTTCCAATGCTTAACCTTGTCCTTGTACACCAAACTGTTGTTGTATGCTCGATTTCTGATTTCCACAGGTTCATTCAAATCCATCTCTCTCTGTTTTTACCCCAAGTGTGTGTTCCAATTAACCTTCTTAATTGCCCATTCTAATTTATGCACTAACTCCGCAGGTATATGGCATGGCTTCCCAAATACCATCTTGAAAGGGGATGTTCCTGATGGTGTCTTGTAAGCCATCCTATAGGCCAAAAGGACTTGGTCCAAGATCTGGGACCAGTCCTTCCTACCTGAGCGGATGACCTTCTGCAATATGGTCTTACCTCCCTATTTTACACCTCTACCATGCCATTGGTTTTTGGGTGGTAAGGACTAGCAACACAGTGCTCAATATCGTAATCCTTCACAAGTTTCTTCACTTCTCTATTCACGAAATGTCTTCCTCATCGAATATCAATACTTTTGGGGACCCTAAACCTAGAAGTGATATGCTCTCTGATAAACTTACAGATAGTCCTGTCTCGACTCGAGATAGCCTCCATCCACCTTGACAAATAATCCACTGTAAGAAGGATATATTCAAAACCATGGCTAACCGAGAATGGGCCCATGAAGTCGATGCCCCAAGCATCAAAGACATCACAAATGATGACATGCTACATCAACATTTCATCTTTGGAGCCAACGGTTCCTCCCATTCGCTAGCATATAGGTCACGACTTCACAAAAGTGAGAGCATCGTAAAACAGAGTCGGCCAGTATAAGTCGCACTGTTATACCTTCCATGCGGTCCTCTTCTCGGAGTGGTGTCCTCCTACCTCCATACTATGACAATAGTTAATGACACTCCGATATTCTTCCTGAGGGATATACCTCCTCCGGACACATTTTGGGCCTTGAAAGAAAATGATCGGATCCTCCCAATAGTAGTGTCTCGAATCCGACTTGAGTCGGTCTATGTTGCTCTTGGGCCAATCTTCAGGAACTTTCTTGGAGGTAAGATAATTCATTATATTGGCATACCATGGGAGTGAGTCAATAACAAAAATCGACTCATCGAGGAAGGAGTATCAAATAGGTGTATCATAAGAAGCATTAAGAATCTTGAGACATGATATGTGATTAACCACTGCATTCTTCTTTCCAGGTTTATCTCTGATGTCTAATTCAAATTCCTGTATAAGTAAAATCTACCTAAGAAGATGCACCTTCACGTCCATTTCCATGAGGCATCGTAGTGATTTATGGTCTGTGAACACAATAACCTTGGATGCAATAAGATGATATCTGAACTTATCCAAGGCGAACACTACCACAAGCATCTCTTTTTCTGTAATTGTATAGTTATGCTGTGCAGGATCATGCACTTTACTTACATAGTGTATATCAAACGAGTACCATCCTTCCCTTATCCTAACATAGCCCTAACAACAAAATCTGGGTGTCCGTAATGATCTCAAAAGGAAGAGATCAATCTGGAGCTTGTAGGATCGGAGCATACATGATCATTCCTTGAAGTAGCTTAAAGGCATCAAGAAACTTGCGATCGATAATAAACTCCATGTATTTGCCGAAAATCTCAATTAGGGGTCGCGTGATCTTTGAAAAATCTTTTATAAATCTCATGTAAAATCCAACATGCTCGAGAAAAAATCGTAACTTTTTTTTGTTGGTTGGTGGTTGGAGTCATCTGATCACGTACACCTTGGCAAGGTCAACCTCCATTCCTCTCTTGGAGATGACATGCCCCAACACAAGGTGATTCATCACCATGAAGTGACTCTTCTCCCAGTAGAGAACCAACTTGACCTCACATTTTTTGAGGACTCAGCCCAAATTTCTAAGATAGGAAATTAAGGAATCACTGCAGATCGAGAATCCATCCATGAAGACTTTCAGAAATTCACCGACCATCTCGGAGAATACAACAATCACACATGTTTGAAATAAACCAGAAGCATTGCATAACCCAAAGGGCATGCACCTGAAAGCATGGGTAACAAAGGGGTATGTGAGCGTAGTTTTCTCCTAGTCCTTAGGAGCAATAGATACTTGGTTGTAGCCCGAGAACCCATTTAAGAAGTAGAAGAATCTTTTTTCCGCTAATATTTCTATGATTTGATCTATAAATTGTAGGGGAAAATGATTCTTGTTCGTCGTAGAATTCAAGCGCCTGTAATCCGCATAGACGTATTATGACGTGGGTACTCATGTCACAATCTCCTCTCAATCCTCATTGGTGGTCGTCTGAATTCCTGACTTTTTCGGGACAACATGAGGTGTCACCCACTTGAAATCAAATATGGGATAAATGAAACCCACATCACACCATTTCTCAATTTATTTCTTCACGACTTCTCATAATTTTGGGTTCAGCCTATGCTGGATTCACGAGAGGATTTGGATTCATTCTCAAGGTAGATATGATGCGAACACATGGTGAGATTTATCCCATGGATATCGGAGATGCTCCAGCATATTGCTTTGCGATTTTTCTCCAGGATCTTTAGCAAGCGAGATTCTTACTCCTCGGTTAATCGCGAACTAATGATGACCAGAAACTTCTTCTCTTGTCCCATAAGGAAGGCATATTTGAGTGTTGTGGGTAATGGTTTGAGCTCAGGTAAGTTGTGGTCAACAAGAAAATATAACTCAATAAACTATGGCTCTGTGCTTATTATGGCCAGATCTGTCACTAAAGTGCTTGCCACAAACTGATTCGGCTCTAGAGTCAGATCATCAAAAGTATCCAAGCAACCGTCAAAAGACACGTCTGACTCGTCATCCTCATCTTCTTATTGTCCTAAAGAGGAAAGGACTGACAGGTCTAGTTGGGCCTCGATGTCATCGAAGATGTAGGGGGTATGCACTCTCTGTATGATTTGCGCCTTGTTGTTCATTTCAAAGGATCTTGCAGATTTTCTCAATGTATGAGATACTCCCTAGAGGAGAGGGTCTCATCTATGCTGGATGGGTTCAATCTCCATGGCCCAACTGTGTCTATATGAACACAATCTACTTCTGACGAAATGTACTCGATGTTGGATTTGGAATCTGGCCCCTGCCACCTATTCTGCTTCGTCTCTAGTTCCACATCTCCACCTGGAGTTTGGAACTGATTTTTCCCGACCTTGTAGTCAAATAAGACCCCTGTTGTCTTCAGGAAGGGCCTTCCAAGTATGATATGAGAATCTCTCCAATTCTGATGGAACTCCATATCAAGGACTGTGAAGTCCACCATGTAATCTCATCCCTCAACATTGATAATAATGTTCCTTAATTTTCGCTTGGAAATCTTAGTGGATTTGTCAGTAAACTAGAGTAAGGCTCTGGATTTCCTAAGAGGTCCTAGATTTAGTCACTCGTAGAGGGTTGTTGGCATCAGGTTAATTGAGGATCCATTATCCTGGAGAGTGCATGCAAATGCAGTGTCATCAACATGACTCACCATATAATGGGCATTCATGTCCCTTCATTTCCTTGAAAACACATTCTTAATGGTGCAAGTAGTGTCTACTGACATAACGTGCTTCTCAACACGACTTCTTGTGTTCCTGCTAACTCTTGTAGGTGTGTATCTAGACTTAAGGTACTTCTAAAATGCATGTGTCATATCTACATACTTATCAAAAGGAATTATGACCTTGATGTAAATGTTGCAAAACTCTACCTTCTCAGGGTCATCTTTTTGGATATTTCTAATTTCTTCTTTCTATTCTTAAAAGCATGAGGGAAAGGGATTATTGAAGACAAGTTAGATTTTGAAAGTAAAATATGTTCATTCAAATGAGAAACAAGTTATGTACATGGTTGTGACTCTGACTCTACTTGGAAAGAAATTCATGAAAACAAATAGCTGGTGCATCTAGAACTTTCTGACGCTGTAGCAACTACCTTCCTCTTATTTATAGTGAAGTCTATCAGAAGCGTCTTCCCTTTCATCAATGACCCCTGGAGTTAGTGAATAAGTTCCTAAAGAGTCAACTATGAGACTTCATACACCTTAAAGTTCATAGGACGAAAAGAGGTTATTTTGAGGCCCTTATACTCATTATGCCTAGCATTGAATAGACTGGGTATTCACCTTATCAATTCTCAAATCAATGATGGGTTCTATTTGACATTGACACCAGAATTCACATCGAAATCAGATTGAACCGCAAACAAATATTTGGATTAATATTATATATTGAACCAGAATAGTCTGAAGGCTCAGTACTCCTGCTGCTTGGTACTTTCCACCGCAACTATACATCAACTATATATCTGGGATTTGACGGCGAACAAAATCCACTCACCACTATTTTAATCAGAAATCCGATTTCAAGAAAAATCCTTGAACTATTTGATCAAAATCTGAGGGTCCTCTCTCTCTCTCTCTCTGTCTTGTTGTTCCTGGTGTGTCCTCCTCAGATGGAGGTGCAAGCTCTTCATCAGGCTTTCTTGATTCACTATTGGTGCTCTTGTCCATATTTTTTATTCTTTTTCCCTATTTTTTTGATATTTTAGGGATTTCAAATCCCTTTTTATTCTGCTGAACTTGATGGTGCTAATGGTGGTGATGGTACTCCTCTGCCTCTAAGTTCTCCTCAGGTAGAGACTTGGTGGCATCCTCCTCATATTCTCGTACCTGATCAGGTATGGTCATAGTTCTTCCACTCCTGAGGGACATATTATTCACATTACCATACAGAAGTATCTCATGTTCATATAGGGGATAATCTAAATAGTATACATGATTTTGAGGTTGTTGTTGACCCCGATTCAGACTATTGGGATTGACCTGAACCTGGGCGGGAATTGGATCCCTTGGTGCCATCTGCTGATCCCGATGGCGTGAGACATGATTCAGATCTATCCTTATGTCATGATAATCATTCTGCATCTGTTGAACTCTGTTTGTCAAAGACTGAATGACCAAGGTGAGGGACCCCATATCACTCATGGTTGGGATCTGCTGCTGCTGCTTACTAGAGAATGGGTTATTCTACTACCTATCCTGGTCGTGCTAGCCCTATTGATACTGTTGCTATGGGTGGGACTGTGAGGTGTAAGGTAGTGGTGGACCTTGTTGGCCAAAGTGTAAAGTACGCTGTTGTTGGTGCTGCTAAGACTGGTATCCTTGTCCTGATCGGGACTGCACAAAATGCGGTGTGGGGACAGAGCTGGTGTCCTGGTTAGCTAGGGAGGGTCGGTATGGCTGACCGCTCTCCATCCCCAACTGTCTGCCGATGAGGTCATAGTTGTACCATACCCCGTTGATCGCAAACATCTGCGGAGGCTCCTCGTAAACTGACTCCACCTGTGGGAGTGTGTGTTTCTCCTTCTTAGTGTACTACTGCTACTCAATCTAGTTGCTCTAAGGCCCCTATACCTACTCATGTATGAGGTGAACACAAGTGCAGGTGGTGCAGAAGGGTAGTTGTATCTTGGGTACCTTCTTAGATAACTCCTCCAATTATTTCGGCTATCGTGAAAGCGCCTCAAGGCCAGTGACCCTCTTGTGGATCTGCTCTACCATGGTAAGTTTATCAGCTATTATACCTATGCTAAGGATGAGGTCATCTGCCAGATCTTCTATAGTCCTCTTAGGTGTCTCATGATATAGGGGAGGGAGAAACCTGATAGGCCCTAGTGGCCTGAGGTATGCTTGTTTATGCCATCTGCTCTAAGATTTTCCATATGAAATATTCATTTTTATTGAGATAGCTACCTCCACAAGATGCACTCACTAACCCCTGCATCTCAGGGGAGATGCCACAGAACAAGATCTGGACTAAGATCACATTGGTAGTGCCATGGCAAGGGCATTTTTGTGTCAAATCATTGAACCTATCCAAGCTTCATGAAATGGCTTGTAGGGATCATGAGAGAAACTAGGTATCCTTGTCCTCATATGCTTAGCCCTACTGAGTGGGTAGTACTTCTTCAAAAATAGGTCTTTGAACTGAAACCAAGTTGTACATCTAATCCTGAGATTCTTCAACCAATGGGCAGCCTTATCTCCTGTGGCAAACAGGTAGCCTTCAGTCTGATGTAATATTGCCTAATCCTAGGATGTCTAAGGTTGTTACACACCAATTGTAAGTCTCTTAAGAATGCATATGGTTATTCTATTGCATTCCTATTAAACTTCGGTAGAAACCCAAGGAAATGGGAGCTCAAATGCCTCTGGTGGAACCTCATGTACGAGCCAACTTTGTATGTCATTGTCCGTTGGGTTATAAGCATCCACCATAGGTTTGTCCATACCACCCACCTCAATCACTTGTCCCATCCTAGCCATAAAATCTGCATTCTGCTGCTCAGCTCTAGCTAAACGGGTAAGAACTTGCTGCATGGGGTCAACTATGTGCTCCTCATCCTTAAGGCTTGTCTTAGGAGGCATCTTGGTCTTTGGTTCATCTTCTTTACCTTCAGAATAAGATGGATTGGTATTCATAGAGTTGAAAGAATTAGATCTAGAAGCATCAGAGAGGATCTTCCTCAACGTGGTGAGAGAAGAGAAGGTGGGCTTGGGTCTGACCACCATCAAGAAGAAAGAATGACTTATTGATTATTGTATTATGGGAAGAGTTTCCATGAAACAAGGGGGCTATGAGTGAGAGTGACCCCTATCCCATGAGGATGGTCGATTTGGGGTGGTAAGTAAGAGGCCCGCAAAGTCCAAGCAAACATCACCCCAATCCTCCATTCTCGATGTCAAGCGATTTGGAGAAAGATCACGAGTAATGAATTCAAAAAAGATGATGAAGGCACAAATGTGCAGTCACTAATGATGATATGAGAACGCAATGCAAACATAATACAAAGCCAATTTACCAATTGCACACGGTGAAGGCTGTAAAGGTTCGACCAAATTATCTAGTCAATTTTATTTGGTGATAAATGCAAGATTTGAAAGAGATAACGAGATGGTAGGTGCATGTATTTCCCTACAGAATGGCTCGATTTTAACGACTAGTTGCACCCACTTTCAGCCAGTACGAGAATAAG
This sequence comes from Ottelia alismoides, assembly GCA_037367405.1. NCBI lineage: Eukaryota > Viridiplantae > Streptophyta > Magnoliopsida > Alismatales > Hydrocharitaceae > Ottelia > Ottelia alismoides. Next base: position 175,097 of record JAZKJV010005507.1, read on the forward strand.
TGCGGGCCATAAAAATACGACTACTCATTACTGGAGGGCGGACCTTACATGATGTCCTCTAAACCACCCGCTCTACTAAGAAAATCTGGACCATTTACCGGCTACCCGTATTTCCTCATTAAGAAGTAGCTAGTTATTTTAGAATCAATGTTCAATATGAAAATCCTGACTTGACTCTATCCTAGTGTTTGTCTCTCTCTCTCTCTCACTTGCAAGTAAATTCAAACAATAAGGGCTTCATGCAACCGTTAAACAAGGTTCTTTTTATTCCAGTTTTTTAATCAATCTTCTCAATTCAGTCCTAATTTTAGAATCAGGTTGTCACTTTGAAAATTAATCTGAGCACAATAAAGCACGTCTACAGTTCAGTACCAATTCCCCTTTTAATCCTAAGTTGTAAAATAAGGGAGGAACCCGAAATCAGAATGCAAACGTGAAATGATGATGCTTGCTCAGAAGAAGGTATACTTGCAACGACTCCCAACACTCTCCATGTGTTATGCAAAATTGAATTTTTAAATTTAAGCTAAATACATGCAAATCAAGAAAACCACACCTAAACAATATACTATTAGCGGGGAAGAATTGAGTTTAATTTGGTTAAGTAGTACATGTCTATGTGGGTCTCATTATGAATATTAAAAGATGATGATTCTTTTAAGATATGTGGTCAAAATTACGAAGGGAGCATACAAATTTGAAAATACACTACAGTCTGCCTATCCTAATTTCGCCACTCAAGTCTAGCCCCATCCTCACTGGAGAGTGAAATAGGTCTCGACACACCACAAAATAATGTCCATGTGCTTGGGTACACACGCGAGATACCAAACAAAATCTATTGTAAATACGCAACTAATACAAATTAATATAAATGTAGAAAATCCTAGACTCTATACTCTTTCACGACTCGACTCAGTCTTAAAATTATGCGTTCCTTTAGTCAATTTATCACCATAAAAGCTGACCTTCAATGCTCCTGAGTAGCTCAGCCACCTAAGTGGTTGCTCCATCATGTTGGGTCCCTCGTACAAAGATAAGATGGTGGTAAAAGAGAAATACACAATAAAATAAAATTAGATAAAATAAATAAATAAATAAATACATGAAAATAAACAGAGAAATAATTGCAAGAAAAATTGGGGATCAGGCTACCGGGGGTGGAAAACATAAAAACTAAATTATCTAATCAACCTAAGCCATGCCTCCCCGGCAACGGTGCCATTTAATGGACCGCTAATCGCCCTAGTTAATTGTGTCATGTTGTTGTACTCGGATAATTAAAAGATCAATCAAAAACCACTTAATTAATACATCAATTAAAAGTAATCAGTCAATTTTTTTATTTGTAAGCCCAAGGTCAAACTCACTGAGGCAACTGTCTCCTTAGATTGATTATTAGGCGATCTAGAGCTTAGGATTTCAAGGAAGCCCTTTTTTATATTTTTTATGCAATAAACATGCGCATGAAAAATGCAATTGAATCAGGTTCTTATGAAATCAAGCAACTTAGACAAATTAAATTTTAACATGAAAATTTAATTTTCCTAGAAACCTAATCTGATGATGAATGCAAAATGTATTTTTTTAGAAATTTTAGGTTTAAAATGCAACAATGAAAAATACAAACTTTTTAGGTGTTTTTATGTAATTTTTTGTGCAAACAAAATGCAAAATTAATGAAAGTTTTACTGAAAGTTAAACATGATGAAGTGAAGCTACACTAATTTTTCTTAGAATTTATCGAGATTATATGATTTTTATGATTTTTTTAATGAAAATAGAGTGACTGCGAGTATTTAATTCCTAAGAAATACATAAATTTAAATAATCAAAAGTAAAATTACTCAAAAAGATATTTCAATGAGCAATCTATGAGACTTGAAATTTTACAAAAATATTTTTCGTGGATTAATTAGACATCAACGGCAGAAATCATTCAACAATTTATTTTATGCACAAGTCATATCCATTTTTGATGAAATGTGGATAGTAATCAAAACATATGTAGATGCATCGTCTTTGGTTTTTGCAAAATTTTTGGAGCAAGCATTAATTAAATATGAATTTCATATCACAAAATGGGTAAAATATGAACCTTTTCCTCAAAACAATTTTAATTAATTAACAAAAGCTCACATAAATAAAAAAATAGCCAAGAGATACAAAGTTAATTGCCTAGAACTTGCTATTTTTGCATTAATGAAACAATGCCAAAATGATGTGTAAATTAGCGCTCGATAGTAGGGGTTCAAATTTGAAAATAAATAAAAATAGTGCACGAAGCGCTTCTTCAATTACCTAGACCCATGGGAGTCTTGCTGCAATTGTCCATGGTTGCACATGCTTGGCACGTGCTGCCTGCTGGAGAGGGTTCTTTTGTAGTTCCTTGGATTCCTGAGGATGCTCTTGAAATTTTCCCAGGAGGTCACCTGCACCTCACGTGCCCTGGAAGACAGGGATGCTAGCGTGGATATGAGAAGCTTTGAGGGTGGGCTCGCAAATTGTCTAATAGGGGTTGAGGAGCATGTGATTCCCCCTTTTCTTCTTTCTTAGCTATTACTAGTGATGCGATGGAGTTCAAGCAACTGTGCAACACGAGGAATGGTCGTTGGTGGCCTGCAGAGGTTGCGGGAGTCGTTGGCGAGGGTCTACAGGAGCCACTTTCTAGTGTGTGGACCAAGGACAAGCCGAGGCGGTTGCATTCTCTACTAGTGGCATGTGAAGGGGGCTGAAGTTGTTGCGCGGACAATGACGTCGTTCTAGAGGCATTCGGTTGATGGAGGTGCGACTGCTGATGAAATTACGATCCTTCGTGGTAGGCTATGTATAGAGATCAGTGGTTTGCATTGTGCTAATGAGTTTGTAGGTATACATGTATCACAGAACTCTCGGTTGGAAAGGGGGTCAGGGTGAGAAGCTGAAGCTTTAATTCACCGGAGGTGCCCTTTATATTTTCTTCTAGTTCTTCTTCTTTAAAGGCTTAATGACCACTGTCATCCGTGAAGGCGTAGAGGAGAAGCTTCTCTAGTGGAGTTCCAGTACAAGAGGAGGGCTTGCAAGTATTGGCGAAAGACTCGAGCAGAGCTCGGTCGTGATAAGAGGGCGAGATCAATGAATATAAATGGAGTTGAAAGTCATGCGGATCAGAGAAGATGGGTAGGGTTCAAAGAAATGAAGGCTCCTTGCGAGGTGAAAGATCGACACGATGCTCCGACCATGTTGGTTATCAAAGATCGATGAATCTATAGAGAAGAAGGAGAAATACAGAGGGAGGCAAGTGTTGATAATGTATTCGATGAGTGCTATTTGACTTTGAGTTTGTATTAGTGGAGAAGGAGAATGTTTATTAGAGACGTAGAAGAGAACCAAGTTGAGGAAGAAGGGCAATAGGAAAAGAGAGGGGAGTTTGGGACCTTAATTGGATGATGAAGTCGATTCTCCTATGGATGGAGCTTGCTAAGATGCTCCGATTGTTGCTTAACGCCTTGGCGAAGGGCAGATCTCAACAACACTTGGAGAAGGCTATAACAAAGGGTGGTTAACCTTCTGGATCTTACCGTTGTGTCGTCATTGCACGAGAATCCTTTAATCCGTGCTGTCACTGTGGAAGGAAGAAGAGAAGGGCATTGATCTTCTCTAATGGTGGATGATGCATGACAGGGGTTGTGGGTCACCTTTTGAAGAATGGTTGTGGAAGGTGGGAGGGAGATCGTGTGGGGAGAGAGCGATGTAGGAAAAGGGTGCGAGCCGCGCACTATACAAGGAGGTTACATGTGCGCAAGGGCTGGGTGGGCATGTGACACGGAAAGAAAAATGCGGGGGAGATGGGAGAGCGGGAGGCGTGTGCTGCGTGGGTAAGAGGAGAAGTAGGGGCCACATAGTACGCCCAAGGATGCCACATGGTGAGAAAAAATTAAATTAAAATCAAATAAAATTAGATAAATAATATTAGTAGTAAATAATTAAATAAAATTAAAATAGAAGTTATAAATAAAAATAATAAATAGGTAAATAATAAAATTAATAATAAAAAATAATAACAATACTAATAATAAAAATAAAAATAAATAATTTAAATAAAATAAATAAATATAATTAAAATAAATAAATAACGAGAAGAAAATAACTAAAAGAAAAAAGGTGGTGACATGTGGAGGCTCCAAGAACTGCCATGTGTCGCTCTTAAGAAAAGCAAAAATTAAATATAAAGAAAAATAAAAAATAGTAGAAGATGTTAAATCAAAAAGTGGTCAACATAAAACTTGCTCGTCTCGATGACATCTACAACTTCCGTGAAGGACCCAAACCCAAAATAAATCATCTGTAAAAATGTATTTTTGGGTGATATCTTATAGGTAAAAATACCACATTTTTATCTTCTGCGAATTTTTTGGCATTTTTAATAATTAAGAAAATAAAGAAATAAAATAGAGAGGTAAATAGGTCAATATGTACAATATACAATAGGGACCCAAAACCAAAGTTTTACATGAACTCCGATTCTTTTGAATTTAGTCTTATTTTGAATGTAATTGAACATACATTAATTCAAAAGTAAGTAAAAGTCCATTAGAGACTGTATGAGAGATATTCACATTTTAAGGTTCTTAATATCAAACTAGGGTTAGGATTTTATTGGTCATTTTACAAGTTAGTATTTTTTATTTTTCCTTTATTAGTGTTAGTAATATACACACACATACACCATAGAATTGATTTTATTCAATTCTGAGTTAGTGAAAAATAGATAAAAAACTAGCAGAAATATGGTATTATACATGTGATATTCACAAGAGAATTTAGCTTCTTATTTAATGAAAATATGCATGCTAAAATACAAATATTAACTACAAGTGCATGAATGATAAAAATACAGAATAAATGGAGAAATGCAACAAATTACTCAGGAACGAAGTTCTATTTTCAACTTTCACCATGGAATCGATTTATCGATTACGCAGATCCTAGAGAGATGGTCATCACACTAGTAGATGCTGCTTGTGGGGGCTCTCATTTCAACAAAGACAAGGATATCCTATGTCAGATTTTTGAGGAAATGGCAGCGAGTTCAACAACATTATCTTCTTCTCGTGCATTTCAAAAACATCCACAACCAGTTCCACACAAGATCTTTAATATGGTGGCATCTCATAATGAGGAGAGGAATGAAAGTTTAGATTTGAGCATTATTTGGAATCACCTATCCGTGGTTGTTATACTTAAGAAGTGATCACAAGACATTGACAAACTTATTATGATCAAATAGAGAACTAAGCAGTTGGATAAGCTGGACGAGATTACGAAGCACTTGGAGTTTCTAGTCAGCACCATCTACGTTTGTCAGAGTTCAAGTGCTGGAGCCAAGACTTCTATACCGGAGCACATTTCTACTTACTAAGCACTACAGAGATCTAGAGTACCTCCTACCATATCATCACGTGTACTATGTACAGACTCCAGATCAGGGACCACAATAATAAAATGCAGAGATGGTAATGTACCGTCCATACACTCCATTCTATTCAGAGCAGTTCCCACTTCCACCTCACATTCAAGAGGTTGAATGACGTATGGACCAATCAGGAGTGAAACCAGACCCATTCACTAGGGACATCTCAGTGGGTTCTCAACCATCACTAGGCTATTTCTCCATCCCCATGGAGAGAGACAATTCCAACACTAGCCTCAGTTTTACTTCCCCACATTTTCAGACATGCAGGCACATATATCAACAGTCACAACTTGCCCCATACTATTTACCATATAATCAACAATAGCATGTGCAGTATCATCATCAGTACTCTCCTCCTCATCAATACCAGTATTCATCTCAATCTTCATATCATGGGTATCCCCAACAACCTCAGCCACACTTCCAGTCTCAATGACCACTAGTTAATGAGAGGTCAGTGGAACCTTTAGTGAACTCAACACTTGATTACTTGGCATAGTTGATGAAGAACTTGACTGAAGTGAATTAGAGGTTAGATGATTTGAAAGTGATCAATCCCAACATTCTTTAGTGCAATAAGTACAAGTAGTCTGTCATGATCCTTCCACTATCAAGATAGGTATGACATGCGATTTTCATGTTTATCTAATGTCATTACTCTTAGGAGCGGTAGGAGATTGCATATACCGGCATAATTGGGATATGGGAATAAAGCCTTAGATGGAGTTTCTTTCTCTTTATTCAATGATCCCAGATTGAGTGTTTGAAATCAGTCGGGGAGCACTACTAATAAAGGAACAAAAAATGAAGAAAAACTAAAGTCTTAAAAATACAATAATGAGAGATGCAGAGGCGAGTCAGCCATAGAGGAGATCGCACCTATTGCAGATCCATCACATTCAACAACAGATAGAGTAGCCTGTCCTTCTTTTTCTTTTCTGTTATGGATGAAACTATACAATCTGATTCATGTTATTCATATGTAAATGTTGATTCCAAGATTAATAAATTTCTTAAGATTTTTTTTCCATTTCATGATTCTTTGAATAAAGGATTATTATTTTTTAAAAAATAATATTTTCTGATCATGGGTGGTAGAGATTCTATAGAACATATTTTTTTAGATACCACTCCTGAAAGCCATGGAGTATATGTTTACAATGAAGAAGGGGATGAAATAAGCTTGTACTTCTCAAAGAAGAGAGGGTGTACAGGAAAGAACATCACATCTTAACCACGGATACTGAAAATGCCATAAGACATCAACTCCCTAATAAAAAGAAGACAAGGGAGAACACATTGCCAGATGCGAGATTTCAGACTAATAGTTTGACCGTACTCTTGTGGACAATGTTTCATCAATTAGCCTAATGGCTTTCTCATTACTTGAGCATATCAAGATCGGACCTCTTAAGAAAAGTGGAATGATCATTCGATTTGCAGATCGATCTGTTAAGATGCCGAAGGGCATACTTGAAAATTTTATCATGACGTTACATGGCATGAGCTTTCTCACGGATTATGTTATCTTAGATATGGACTCTACATGCCATTACATCACACCCCAATTACTCTTAGACATTATTTCCACGTGTAACAAAAGAAGATAACCTTTCACTCTTACTGTGAAAGTGTTATTGTAGAGATAATCTCGAAGCTGAAAGCTGCATCAGATGAGAGTGTTTCTTATCCATTAAATATAAAAGATAGTGATTTTATAGTAGAGATTAAAAATGAGTCATATCTTTGAATGATGTTGAGACCTAAGAATTCCTCTCCACGGAGCAAAACTTGGAAAGCATAATGTTTTGTTGTCCACCTGTAGAAGATAGGAGTATCATTGATGAAGTGCATATAGTGTCCGAAGAAGATTTATAGATTCCTGTGTACATCAAAGAAATGATGGTTTATGGATGTGATATTCCGAGGCAAGATTTGATTCACTCCTACCTTACGTGTCTGTACCCGATCATTTCAAATCCGTTTAGTACTTTCACCTCATAGGCTCTGATCTGGTATTTGTGAATTCAGACATGGACACATATGAGGATGACCATGATGTCGACGTTCATCTTATTGACTCAATAACTCAACAGATATGAAAGAACTTATAACTTGTACCTTCTTAAGCATTGCATATTCTTGTCACCTTGTATATTTCTTTTTTATTCCCTCTATCTCATGTTTTGATCATTTACCTCTTTTCCATGTGTGTATTATACTTAGGATGACTAGATCCTAAGTATCGGGGAGGCGAATGATACAAGTCTTTCTGTTTTCCTTCTATGTCATTACTCCTGTTGTTGCTTATATATAGGGTGACCTTACCCTACGTATTGGGGTAATAATGACATTTATTTCCTCTTGATTGTTTTCTTTTTAGTTCTTGTATTCTCTTGCTTGTCCCTCAACCTATTGATATTCTTTTTTACATGTAAGGATCCTTTACCCTAAGTAGGGGGGCACATCGAGTCGTTGATTTTGTACATTCTTTCATCCTCGATCATCCTTATTTGTATAGTCTTCTATAGTTAGGATTACTTGATCCTAAGTATAGGGGGGATGACCGACTTCTATTCATTTCATGCTTTATTTGAGTCATTGTAGTATAGGATTCTTTTCACTTTTCTATACTTAGAATGAGTTATGACTTCCTTGTCACTTTCTTTGTTACCATGAGGACATATTCACGCTAAGTATATGTGATTTTGTATATATGTTATATATGCTTTAGAAGTCATAACTCATACTCTATTGTATTTTCAATAATATGAATCTAAAATCTAGGGTAAAAAAAATTGGGTTTCTAAATTAAAAGATAATTGTACATAAAAAGCATTTTGCAAACTGATTTGTAAAGTACTTATAAAAATAATTTTGCAAAATTATTTGTAAAAAACTTTGTAAAATGTGTTATAAAACTCTTTATAAAAATGTTTTGTAAATTTTTTTGTAAAAATCTTTATAAAAATGTTTTGTAAAATCTTTGTAAATTATTTTGTAAAAAAATATTTTAAAATGTTTGTAAATCATCTAATAACATTATTTTGTAAAAATATTATTTTGTAAAAATGTTAAAAGATAAAAATGTTTGGTAAAGTTGACTCATAAATTTGTTTGTAAAGTATTTGCAAAATGGATTTGTAAATTCTTATAAAAATACACTTCAAAATATTTTGTAAAATGTTTTTTTAAATTGTTTGTAAAATATGTCTAAAAATATTTTAAAAAATATTTGCAAAATAGTTTGTAAAACTTCATTTTGTAAAATTATTTTCTAAAGTATGGTTTGTAATAATATGTTTTGTAAGATTTGTATATTAAATGTGTTGTAAAATCCTTATATATAAAAGCCTTAGTTTATTTTAAATTATGTAAATAAAATTATTTAAGAAAACTTGTATTTATTTAAACTTGTAAATACAATCCTTCTGTAAAATTGGTATATAACTCTTGTATAATTAGTGTATATACTTTTGTATATGATTCTTGGTAAATATGTACACAATCCTTGTGAATATGTGTAAATTCATTTAATTCACTACTCTTTCAAAAATAACTAAAAATTTAAAAGGTTTAAAACTCATAAGAATATGTAAACCACTTTAAAAATCATATAAAATTTTAAAACAGAAAATACACACCAAAAAATGTTGAATTGGCATTCATATTTTTCAAAATGATTTTGACAATTGAACTAATCTAGAATAAACGGACTTTGGTTAATACTTTAATCCACTTAATTTCACAAGATCCTTATAGGAATTGGAACTGAGACTTTCGGGTCAATGTAACTTAATTATTTGAGTCCATAAGATTGTGTTTACATGTCATCTTAATTGGTATAAGTAGAATATTTCATAACACACGACCATTTTAGACAATGACTTAACTTGGACAAGCACTCTGCACGCAGTTCAACTCATGTGGGGAGGCAAAAGGCAGAGTTATCTATGTTTCAAAAGCATGTAGTTATGTTATTCTTGATAAGGTAGACAGAATTTCCATAGAGGCAAGTACGCTAAACTAGTCTAGTGGGAGGAGTTGCGGGTTGAAATAAAGTTTTAGATGAGAAATAGTCTGCTAGACCAAGAAGAAAAACTCTTTTTGTAAATATTACAATGCTGTATGTATCTATATATGAAAAAAGTATGAAATAAAGTCTCCCACAAAGTAGACATGTAAAAAAATAAAGAAAAAGAGAAAAATTGTCCCATTGGAGCAAATTATCAATAAGCAAGGTACATGTTTCAAAGTAAAAGTTTACAAGGAAGCCTACAGATGGAGACTTGGCTACATTGGCCAAACTTCAAGGGATATGTGGCACTGGTCACATTCCATTCTCTTCTTTACTCTCTCTTCTTGGGACAATTGAACTTGAACTTAGAAGGATATACTATGTTCCTCGAGGAAAGAATATCTAGATAATGGAATTAGGGTAACCTTACTGGAGAGGTCAGATTTTTCATTTCTTTCAAATGTGGAGAGCTACCATTTCAGTCGTTGTACAAGATTCATAGTCGTAAGAGTTTTCATATGATGGACTTGTTTTAACATGACTGTTGAGGTAAACTAAACAAAGAATTGTGGAACTTGAGGACAATTGAGTCTTTAATCCTATTCCCAATACGGTTCCGCCTAATTAATAATCTAGAGGTCTGACCGAGCATACTTTGATTTTATAAAGAATAGTTTAAAAATCAAAATTATTCTAAGTTCCTTCTTTTTCCTTTTCCTTTTCTTTTTAGAACTTATTATTCTAATAAGTGTTTGCTAAGGGACTAGCAAAGGTAAATATTGGCGAATGATGAATATGCAATTCGTCATCTTCATTCTTTTTTTTGGCTTAAAATCTCATATAAAACATTTGTAAATATCACTAATTCTCATCTCTGAATAAACTAACATATGTTAATATTGTATTATTATCGCTTACTTTAATCCAAAAGAAAAGAATAAAGAACAAAAGGAATAGAAAGAATTCAAGGTTGTATATATGTACAATAGATACAGACTAAACCTAACCAAAGAGTAGGTCAAGTATTGACCTAATTGATAAGGAATAAAGTAGGGGGAGATAGGGTACCCGACTTATAAAAATCAAAGAAAATCAAGTTCACATTGTATATATTCATCTCATTCATTATGCACAAATCTTGTACTATTTTATTCATTATCAAATCAAACTCAAATAAAAATATTTTCTTCATCAAACTTGTACATAAACATATTTTTTTTAAAAAAAATACTAATCAAAATAAATCATGTACAAAATAAAAGGTAAAATACTCGAAAAAAAATGTAAAATTAGAATTGAAAGCTTAGTACCTAATCCATTTATTAAATTTAGAGTTAAGATGTGAAAGTCAATTTTTGTGGTATTATTGTAGTTGTACTTGTATATAATTTATTCCCGATATTTTTATGCATATTATATTTTTGAACGTGTTGTATATAATTTATATTAATTTCATAAATATAAATAAAAAGTACAAAATCCAAAAAGAATAAAAAATAAATAAATGTATTTATTATATTGGTGTAATGTACCTATTTTGTACATACTTGTAATTATTTGTACCAATAAATTAATTCATAAAAATAGAATAAACATGTAGTTATATACCTTACATTAATTTTTAAATAAGTAAAATATATTAATGTGTATATTCATAAAAAATAAATAACTAAAATATGTAAACTTTGTATATATGTAATTTATATCTATAAATACACTAATTTATTTATTTAACATTGTAAATTAAATTATCTAATTTATTAAAAAAATTACCATAAAATAGAGAATTAAATTATATACATTTTTTATTTTAATCTTTTAATTTAAAACCGTTTTATATTTATTTTCTGTTTAATATCATTTATTTTTACTTAATGTTGTCTTTAGTGGTTGGCAGTATGCTGGTTGGATCCCTATTGGCCCATACCCGTTTGTTGACCCATAAGTCAATTGGCCCCATCTTTCCAATCCGATTCTAGTCCGCCAACATCACTCCTTCTCTTATTTACCCAACCTGATTCCCTAATCCATCTTGCCCGATCTCATTCCCTTTCGATCCACCTTCCATCCGAGACCCTCACCCAATTAATTATAAACCCCAGATCTGCGTCTCTATTTGCACATTTTTTTGATCTTTCTGGAACCTCTTCTCTCGTCTATTAAACCATTTCAAGGTGCCCCCCTCTCTATTTGATCCGATTTCCCCAAATTTCCCCCGAGCTTGAGCATCGAGAGCGGTCGATTTGTGACAAAAATGAACTCCCATTGAGTGGGAGTGCGTAAGATCGGAAGGAGGACGTGATCCAGCTGTCAGTGGAGACCATTTCGACGAGATCAAGCTTCTGCAACCTTTCACAACCGTATTGAGGCGTGGATCAACCAAATTCTACCCCCATTTCATTGCATGTAATCTTATATCGTTTTAAGATAGATTTAATTTCCATTTCATCGTAATTCCTTTTGATTTCCGTTCCTGTAGCAATAGGTCTATTCCCGACCTCCGATTAGCTTGATCGGATGCCATCCTCTTGTTTTAATCACCTGATCCGAGTTGCACACGCATCCCCGATCGAATTTGCTTCTCCATCTTCCCTTTCCAACACCTGATTCAACCCATATGTGATCTGATCTGAGGATTTGATCTCAAATAAAGAGCGGTCGAGGACATTTGTCTTCAAATCTGCGATTAAACATTGCAGGGTACCTGGAGCCAACGATCAGTAGCAGAGGTCAAGTCTACATACACCTTTAACAACAAACGCATGAGGACCAGGTCTCTCCCCAGCGAGACCTGGAATCTCAGATCATCATCCATCAATGCTGAAGATCAGCCGGAGACGTGAGAACCCTTTGCAGCTCTGCTCAGTGCTTCATAGATCGAGATCCTCTTGATCAATGGTCAGAGGAGTCCACCTTCATCATGGTTCTTCCATGCTTCTTCATCACCGTTAGATCAGAGGACGGAAGCTCCAGATCCAATCATGGCCATCGCCTCGCACGCAATTTCCAATCGTCTGATAATATCGAGAAACTTGATCTCAGCCGCTTGCTGCCTTCCATCGACGCACGTGCCTTACACGCCCCATTTTTGGTGAAATTGTATTAATCTTTTCTTCGTTTTGTATATTACATGTATGTCTTGAGATTACTTATATAATTACATCATTGCCCTTGTTCTTATTGTTATTTATATTCATGTCCAGATCACATCAACTCACGTGACATTGCACGTGTGTTGTTCGATTATTTTGCAATCAGTACCCAAACTCATTAGTTTGTTAATAAAATATTTGGAAGTTTTAGTTAATTGCAAATTGATTCCTTTGTTACTGCGCATTCACGTGATTAATTAGTCAATTGCATATTTATCCCGATCTTCTTATTTTATTAATAATTGAATGTGGACTTCCCTTAATTGCATATAGGTCTTATTCTGCTGTGAATTTGTCTATCTTTTATTGATTGGATTAGTTAGCTCTCATTGCTATAAAGTTCCATAAAATTCAGGTTAAGTGCTTGATATTCATACCAATCTCCAGTAATTTTGATTTTGAAATTTTCATTTATTTTTAAAAATTCATAAACAATACACATTTAGCTCTTTGAACTTTGTAAATCCATAAAAATTTGAAATTTATTTTAAAAATTACAAAAATATTTCTGTAGCTAAGATACCTATAAGAACTTGAATACTTTGGAAAACTTCTACAAATTTTATAAAATCACAAAAATCATAAAAAAACAATGCAACCCCTTGTCTTGAAGCTTATAAAAATACTTTTATAAAAATCTGATTTCCGATTTGTTTGACTTTATTTTTTATTTAAAAACTACAAACCGTATCGTAGCTTTATTTCTATTAAAATTTGTTTTGCTACTTATATTCAATTTAAAAGCATAAAATATGAAAAATATTCTAAAAATATCCCAAATTAGAAAAATATTAAAAACACAATAACATTTTATTTTCTTATTTTTTACTATATTTCACATATTTTAAAAATCTAAAAAGAGTTTGTACACTTTTTGTATATATTTTATTCATTAATTTTTTGAAAACTAAAAATACATAAAACTTTGCAAAATTAAAATATATTAAAAATTAAAAATCTAAAAATACAAAATATAAAACATTCAAATGTTAATTTAAAAAAATATAAAATTCATTATAAACTCATAAAAAATTATAAAAATCATAAAAAATCCTTAAAATTGTAGAATATGCATGATTAATAAATATGCATCACCACTTAGTTGAAAGTTTGTCTCCTTGCGTTCGATACTCTTGACACTTCACTACTATACACATTTGTTAGGAATATAAATAAAAAAATAAAAAAATGATTCACATCTTTTCCAGTCGATCCTCTTGACCACCAGAACGATATTGATGTAGTAGGTTGGGCTGATGTTAGATCCGTCAATTATTTCACCTCACAATATCATTATATATGGTTTAATGATCCACTGCTGTGATACATTGACAACAAGGTTGAAATCAATGAGATCATCCTTTAAAGAACATCATAGAACAAACAACCAAAAGAATAGTGATTTTTATTTGTGGAGAGGGCTTAAAAGATTGCGTTAAGAAAGAAACGGAAATCACACGCATCTCCCAATATCAGTAATCACCGAATAAAAGGGTGTCTCCTTAAATCCCCATTATTTGGATCCCAACATTCATAATATGGTTGCGTGTAAAATCTAATTCAATTACCACCGATTAAATTTCAAATTAATCGAACAGATTAATGTACCTTATCCATTAGATAAAACTTTCATCAAAAGTATTGAGATTCAATATACTGATTGGCTCTCTTGTTAGAGTATTCGTTGTGTGCGCCATATAAGTTGTAGAGGGTAAATGGATCCTGGAGAAGATCCATTTATCCCATCTAGTTTTTTAGTCTCAAATTGACCAGCGATGGGACTTGGAGGCTCTGGAGAGGCTATATAAGGAGCCCCAGACCTCCTGTATCAAATGAGAAAGTCAATAGACAAACATGACCCTTTGAGGCCTTCTCCCGTGGTTTCATCCCCTCCTTACGGAGTAGGGTTCCACGTTAAATCTCTTGTTCCATGTTTTATATTTCTTGAGATTATGCTATTCTTATCTTTATCTCTTCCGCTTCCTATTTTCTAACATGGTATCAGAGCGGGTTCGATTCTCAGAGATTTGTTCTTGAGTTTGTTTTATGTAATTTTTCGAGAGTCATATTTTGATGAAGATTTACATATAAGTTTGTTCAAGTTCTGCGTCATGCTATCATTGCTAGGGTTTCGTGTTTGAAACTCTAGACATACTGTCTAGAGACCAGAGATCATTGCTAGGGCATCCTCCTGTTTCCCAAAGGCTCAAGGCGGAGCCCTAACGGCTCCAGGTACAACCGTATTTTGATTCAGAGATCATTCAGTGACCTTCTGCTATTGATTCAGCCTTCAACCTAATCGATGATGCATGACCTTCAAAGCTTCTCCAGCAACAATCGATGATGCGCAAGTGGCATTGAAGTGCCCTTGCATGATACTCTTACCATGAAGATCGTCATTGACATGCAATATGGGAGTATCACTTCTAGGGCTGGCCCTCTCGCGTGTTCGTGCCCTTGATACCCCAGGCGGTGAAGGAACCACCGCCGCCCCCTGGGGCACACGAAGCCTCGCCACCCCTTACGCTACCCACCACGAGACCTTGTGCGCACGAGCTGCAGGTAGCGACGAAGATGAAGGATACGAAGAATCCTCAAGCGCATCACGGAAGCGTTTTGATCGCATCTCATGCGATCGGGGCGATTAGTCGCACTAGTCGCAAGGTGTAGCGGAAATTAAAATTTTAATTCAAGCGATGAAACCACATGATCACAAGAGCATTTCTTGGATCGTTTCATCAAACCACAAAGTATTAGAAATACCTCTTGAAGCGTGGTTGCGATCACGAGATCTCTAAAAGAAGAGATCCTCCTGACTCAAGTCCGATCCACGAAGATGGCACTTGCGGGCGCGATGATGAGATGCGTTCCTCCCGCAATCCTCGATGAAGATCCAAGCCTTGAATCTCCTGATTTCATCCAACGAAATCTGTCGATGGAGATCCGCGAGCAATCGAAATGACAGCACAACGGCATGAAGAAGATTGCAAGTTCTCTCAATACACAAGGTGGACGACCACCTTAGAGAGAGATAGAGGACGAGAATGTGTGAGAGAGAGAGAGAAAAGTAGGCGTGTACTACTCTTGGTATTGTCTCATTTTGAGAGGCTAGGGTTTCCCTCTATTTATATTAGTTTGGAAGTCCATGGATCACAATCCATGGCATATACAAAATCAATGGTTAGATTGATATGTATATTAAATCAATGGTCATGATCATTGTTGTTTTTAAAACAACATATTAATTTATTTTTAATTTAATATATGGTGTACTATCATCAACATAATTTAACTCAATAAATAAATCAATAAACATAAGATAATAGGTTAATAAAAAAATTGATAATTCACCCCACAAAAAATGGGGCGTCACCCATGACCAAGTCATGGGTGACGCCACCTCATTTGGTGGTGCATTATCCATTCTTTTATTTCATCTAGATATCTCTTAATCATTTGCAACATTATCCACTAAATTAATTCCAAATTAATTAGTATATATTTGTTGCAAAATTATCCACTAAACTAATTCCCAATTAATTTGTGAATCTTTCAATCATGCCATTGAAAAATATGTGAATCATATTCACAGCCCAAACTAAATTGTAAATTGCATTTTCAACTAATTACTTAATGTGAATCCAATTCACATTAACAATTAACAAGTGCTGTTTACAAAGGTTCTCTCTCTCTAATATATTATAAATCATATTTATAATACATATACAGATATCATGGATAGCACTATCCATAATCTATAATCCTTGATAATCCAATCCCATTTAATTATCTTAGATAATCATTCTCATGATATGAATCCCATTCATATTGTTCTTGATAGTTAAATCTCATTTAATTATCATCATCTTGTTGCTTGGATACATAATTCATCAAATGAATTATTCTTGAACTCCTTCAAGAATAATGTGCTTTCTCCGCAGATACTTGGAGATAAGGACAGGACGATTGTATTGTTCCACGTATAGTGACTTGGAAGTTGAGATCTCATCTCAAATTCATATCTTACGTACCTCCCACAGATGCTTGATTAAATCAAGACTGCAAATCTAATCTTCTCATTGCATCTGAATCTCATTCAGACCAATGTCCAACACTTGGACTAAGATCAGATTGCTTCTCTACTGAGAGGAGTCACTAAAATCCAGACCTGTTTCATCACTCCCTCGGAATGGAAGCATCATGGTTATACAATCATTTATGATCACATCACCCTCAGGTATTCTAAATACATGTACATCCTGCATACTGGAAGACCTATGATCAACCTGAAGATCAAGATCAATTTTACACTATCTTTTTCAAGGTTTGATCACCAAGTTTCTCGATCTTGGTCATTGGGATTCGGTATCGATCATATGCTTTCTCAAAACATATATCATACCTTCAAATTCTTGTCATGCTTCCAAAGCATGATGACCATGCATGGAATTCGATCGGTCCCAATACCTCATGAGTGAGCTCATGTCTTCCGGTTCATAAGTGAACTTGTATGATCCCTTTGAGAGATTGTATTACTCATATGCCCTTACATGCACACCAGCGCATCGGAGTATAGACCTTGGTTAGGTCATCAACCTATTGGTATGCCAAATGTACACAGATATATAGTAACACATCTGTCTCCGGTCAGAGGATGTGTGCCTATGTTGTGACGATATTCAACATAGGACTTAGGATATCTCGATCTCGTTAAGTCAACCCATTTACCTAACTAATATGACACCTCCGAATCACTATTCCCATGCAGAGGACCTGCATCAAGAGGTCGATCAGATATCAGCCTATGTGAGAAAGGATTGTCATCTCCTACTCAGGCTGGAGATCATCTCTTAATGATCATTTGACGGTGCTTGATGAGTCCTCTATATAACTCTTTAGATATTCATCCAAACACCAGCCTCTATGATTCATTTAATGAATCAACAGCTATATGATCATCAAGATGGCCGTGGTACATAACCCTAATTGTACAGAGGGACCTTGTAGTGCATTCATTCATTTAATTTCAGAAAGGGAGTGAAACATCAATAACTTTTATTGATAAACATATATATTACAATAACATTTATTGTAAGAATGGTTTGCCCGGGGCTCACATGTCCAACAGTCTCCCACTAGCCCTCAGAAACATTCAGGTACAATCCGTAAATCCATACTCATTACGTGCTGGTCAAAAACCTTCTGTGTCAGAGGTTTGGTAAGAGGATCAGCAACGTTGTCAGTAGAGGCCACCTTGGTGATGATGATATCACCATGCTTTTGAATCTCCTGAATGATGTGGTATTTCCTTTCCATGTGCTTGCTCTTTTGATGCCATCTGGGTTCCTTTGCCTGGGCAATGGCTCCCGTGTTATCGCAGAGTAACGGGATGGGAGTATCAGAGGAAACTACACCAAGCTCTAAGATGAACTTGCGTAACCACACCGCCTCCTTTGCAGCATCCGATGCGGCAATGTATTCGTTTCTGTTGTTGAATCCGCTGTAGTGTCCTGCTTCTTGCTTCTCCAGCTCACAACACCACCGTTCAACAGGAAAACAAACCCTGATGTTGACTTTCGATCATTAATATCCAACTGGAAGTCTGAATCTGTATATCCCAAGACTTGGAGATCACCATCTCCATAGACCAAGATGTAATCTTACGTCTGTCTTAGATATTTGAATATGTTCTTTACTGCATTCCAGTGTTGCTCTCCATAGCAGGATTGGTAATGACTTACCACTCCCACTGCATGGCAGATGTCTGGCCTAGTACACATCATGGCATACATTAAGCTTCCTACAGCTGATGCGTATGGGCATCCAGCCATGACCTTCTTTTCCTCAACACTTTGAGGAGCCATCCCTTTAGACAGATGGATACCATATCTTAAGGGAAGGAATCCTTTTTTAGAACTATCCATACGGAATCGTTCAAGAATCTTCTTAATGTATCCATGTTGTGATAATCCCAATATCCTCTTTTCTCGATTTCTGAACAACTTTAGGACTAAGATGTAAGAGGCTTCTCCAAGATCTTTCATCTCTAAGTTATGGGATAGCCAAATCTTCACACTGGTCATCATTCCTGTATCATTCCCAATGATAAGGATGATATCATCTACATAAAGCACGATGAACACAATGACGCTCCCACTAAGCTTCTTGTACACACAAGGTTCATCAGGATTCTGCACAAAATCACAACTCTTTATGGTTTGTCAAATCTGATGTTCCAGCTACGAGAAGCTTGTTTGAGCCCATAAATGGATTTATTCAGCTTGCATACTTTTCCATCCTCAACTATGAAGCCCTGGGGCTGCTCCATATAAATATCCCCCTCGAGGTATCTATTGAGGAAGGTTGTTTTATCGTCCATCTGCCAGATGTCGTAGTCAAGAGATAGCTATAACTAGCAGTGTCCTGATGGACTTAAGCATAGCCACAGGAGAGAACGTCTCATCGTAGTTGATGCCTTCTCTCTGTGTGTAGCCCTTGGCTATGAGCAGTGCCTTGAAAGTCTCTACTTTCCCATCAAGTCCCCTTTTTCTCTTGAAGATCCATTTACACCCAATGAGTTTTACCCCTTTAGGTGGATCCTCTAGGGTCCATACACCATTCTTATGCATGGACTCAATTTCTGACTTCATTGCTAGCATCCATCTATCCATGTCATGACCCGCGAGTGCTTCATCAAATGAAGTAGGATCATTGTCAGTTTCACTTGACACATGGAATCCATACCTTTCAGGTGGTGCAACCACCCTCAAACTCCTTCGAAGAGGTACGGGTGTTCCATTTTTTTTATCTCTCCAGTTTCTGGTTCAGGAATCTCAGAATCCTCAGGGGATTCAATGAGTTCCTCTTCTTCATTTCTGTCTTGACCTTTAAGGAAATCATCCTCTAGAAATTTCACATCCCTAGAGACAAAAACCTTTTGGGTCTCAGGGTCATAAAGCTGGTATCCAATACCATCTTTAACATACCCAATGAAGTAGCACTCACAAGTGCGAGATTCTACCTTACTTGCGTCCACGTTCTTCGCATGGACCAAGCAACCCCAAACCCTCAAGTATTTAACACTAGGCTTGGTACCATACCAGAGCTCATGAGGAGTCTTGGGTACATATTTGCTAGGAATCTTATTCAGGATATATATTGTAGTCTCTACTGCATATCCCCAGAAACGAAGAGGTAAACGTGCTTTGCTCATCATTGAACGGACCATATCCATGATGGTCCTGTTGCGTCTTTCAACAACACCATTTAGTTGGGGAGTTCCGGGGGGAGTGAGATTGGAGACAATTCCATTCTCTTTAAGATATTTTTTGAATTTATCTAAGAGGTACTCGCCACCTCGATCAGATCGAATCCGTTTAATCTTCCTATCGGTTTGGTTCTCAACCAAAGCCTTAAACTCTTTGAACTTTTCAAAGGTTTCAGATTTATGACGTAGTAGGAAGATAAACCCATATCGTGAATGGTCATTAATAAACGTCAAATAATATCGATATCCATTTCTAGTCCGGTACTGAAGGGACCACATACATCAGTATGTATTAGGTCAAGAATACCTTCGCATCTCGTAACCTTGTTACGGAAAGGTGTTCTAGTCATTTTACCTTGAATGCAATGTTCGCAGGTAGGTAAAGATTGAACTTGTAGAAAATCTAAAGGTCCATCCTTTATCAATCTATTGATCCTATCAATAGATAAATGATCAAGCCTTTGATGCTAAATCATATTCGAATGATTTCCATCCTCCCTGGATCTTTTGGGGTTTCCATTATTAGTGGTAGTAACATTCATGACTGACAACGAGGATTTTACGAGGGTCAAAAATACGCCCCGTACGAGACGGGGACGATCGTGTCGCTGAGGCAACCGCTCACAAAACCCTTGTTATCAGCAATTAACCCACATCAAAGAATAAACCAATTAAGTCCCAAAATTGTGAATTAATATTTATAAACTCTACCTTAAAGATGCATAGTGTATAAGCATGTAGAGGTCGAACCACAGAGAGCAAAAAAAAGGGTAGCCCACCTTGTTCAAATACAACAGAGTCATCCTTATATGAATACTAGTTATGTGGGTAATTAATACTATTATATTATTTATTTATATTATTTTTTTAATTTTGTATTTTGGTTTTTCATTTTCTGATTTTATATTTTCTTTTTATATTATATATATATATATAATTTTTTTTGTTTTTATAAATCGGATAGAATATATAGATAATATAAGAAGAAGGGTAATAAGTAAAAATAGCCAAAAATTAGGAAATGGAATATTTTTGGTCTTTTTATAATTTTTTACTGTTTTTGTGATTTTTCCAGCTTTTTCCAAGTATTTTTGGTATTTTTTCAAAATCAAAATAATAGAAAACAGGGACTTAAGCTACTGGACAGAATTGAAATGAGGTTTAAAAATAGAAAATGATATCCAAAAAATCCTCAAATCAAATTTAAATTATAGATAATAAAAGAAAGAAACTACAGAAACTTAATTTGTATTTTTAGAATTTTTCTAGGTTTTTTTTAGTTTTTTATGAAGTTTTTAGGGGTTTTCTCATTTTTAAGGTTTTTATTTTGAAATTTTTAGTGATTTTTGGACTGACACTAAAGTAGGATAAAAGACACAGTAGGTGATTTTCTTTGGAAATTTTCTAGGTGTTTTACTATTTTTTGGTATTTTCTAAGCTAGACAGTAGCTAAAATGCATGTCTTTGATTTTTAATAAATATTAAAATACAATAAAAATGCAATGCAAAAATATAGCGTGCTGGTATGATGCAACAGGAACTTAAATAAATTTTTGTGGAATTTTTGGTCATTTAAAGACGCATGAAATAATTAGAGATAGCAAAGAGAAATTATACGCCTGACAGGGGCATTTTTGTAAATAAAAATAACTACAAGACATATAGTGCAAAAACACCACAAATATAACACGTGGTCTGCAATTTTAAGGACTGAAATGAAATAGAAAACCCGCTAGGGACCCCCGCGCAAAATGACCATCACGTGGGACCACACGTGACCCGCACCCACAGGGACCAAAATGTAATATCAACAAGGTTTAGGGTCCTGGTTACAATTTTTCATAAAAATAATACACTTGAAATTTTATTTTAGGAACTGAAGATATATTTACAAACTCATAGGGGGTCTTGTACAATTTAACCACCTAACGTGGGATGACGCGTGAGGTGGTTTGGACTGGACCTAAGTGTAATATGAAAAACATATAGGGTGATACATGCAAAATGCCCACAATAAAAAGAACTTCAACTTTTATTTACAATACTAAACAATAAATACAAAAAAAACGGGGTTAAATAAGAAATTTACCCCTTATTTAGGCGCTAACGGACAACGATGAAGCTTCCACTTGACACGTGTCGCGCATCCGTCGGCTGATACCGGTTCGCAGATGAAGGCTTGAGATTAGATCCTCCTCGCTGATCGGACGGTGATGGCAACGCTTCATCTGACGGCTCTGATGGAATCTGGGGCGTCCCTCCTGATCGAACGTCGATGAAGAGGTATGGAAGAACAAGGGAAGAACTCGCACCAGGCGAGCTTCGATCTTGGAGCGTAGGCTCCTACGGGCTTCTCCCTCGCGTCTGAGGTGTTCTGATAGTAGCTGAAGGCGTCCCGCATCTGCTGGTGATCTTGGCATGGCTCCTGGAGGGCCAAGGTGGTCAGGCGAGGTCGATGAAGGTCGGGGCCTCCAGGAGCCTCTTCCTGGATCAAATCGAGTCCCAAGGGGCTCGGTTCTTTGTGGTACCTGCACAGGAAGAACCAGGGGACCAAGGGCTATCTCCTCGACCCTGGGGTTTTGAAGCTTGGCTGCAAGATGAAGTGAAGCGGAGGAGCTCCGACGAACGGCAGAGGTGGAGCTCCGATTCGCGAGGACAGAGGGCCCTCGGTTGAACAAATGGGATCGAGAGATGGAGAAGATGATGGGGAATGAAATGGGGTGTATATGGGCGTCAGAACTGGTCGGAAACAACGTGAAGAAGTCGCCGGAGCGGAGCTCCGGCGAACTTTGATTTGGCTAAATTACGCTACATTACTGATCTAAAGACTAAACTAAGGACAGAATTGAAATGCTGGAATCGAAAACTACCTAAAGAACATAAAAGGCACAACTCTTATACCTGGGGGCCTCCAGGGAGCAGGACGGACGCCGGAGCTCTGCCGCAACAAAATTACCCCTCCTCCGGCCGATTCAAGCTGTTGGATCTCTCCTCCTGTCACAAGGTTGCTTCCAGGAAGAAAATCACGGCCTTTGGGTGGATTAAAATTGGCCAACTTTGCGGAGGGGGGCTGAGCTTCTTATTTATAAACATTGCAGGTGTCCTTATTGACCGGAGCTTCGCGAGGAATCGGTGGTTTATACAAAGGATTGGATCATAGGGCGGGGATGTACAATGATTAATCTGCAACTCTTGTAAAGGAAGCGAGCGCGAAAGATGGACAGATCATGCAGGAAAAATGGCACAAAATAGGGGAAAAGAGAGGTAGCGTGGGTCAGAAGGCCGGCAGGGATAGTTGACCTACAGTGAACAGGCGCAACGCGCCCATTGGTCCACCTTGGCTCGCTACACGACAAAACAACAAATAAAATCACAAATAATTCATTTATAAATAGTAAATGATTTTATTATTTTTTGGTATAAAATAAAAAATGTTGATTATTTTATTTAGGATTTTATTATGATTTTTATTTATTTTTTGATGTTGTTTTATTATGAGTTTATTTTGATAATGTATTTATAAGTGTATTTTATATGTTTTTTTACATATTTTATTTTTATTTTGTATATTTGATTATTTTATTTCCTTATTTTATATATTTATAAATTATTTTTGTGAGTATAAATATATTTTTATTTAATTTTTATGAGTTTATTTACATATTTAAATAAATAGGTATATACACTATGTAGGCATACTTATAGGTATTTTACCTATATTTTATATACACTTTATTTATTTAATGTATTTTATTGGTTTTTGTTTTGGATTTATATTTTTAATGTTTTATTAATAATATTTATAATATTATAAAAATATGAAAGAATGAACTAATTAAAGAATGAATTTCCCTTTTATTTATGTACATACATAACATAGGTATTTTGCCTATACATTGCATAGACTTATTTATTTTACAAATCCTTTTTGGTTTTATTCTAATTTTAATGTACACGTATGCTATAAATAATGTATATGAATTTACAAAAAATATGAGTTTGTAAAATAATAGGTGATGAATAAACTGAATATTTTAATCGGTACTATGTACAATAAGGACCCAAAACCTAACTTTCACAGATAACCCCCAAAAATTATGAAACCAATTTTATCAAATAGTTCTTGGAAAGCTATATACAATTAAAGTGAGTTTGGTGGATTTTGAGTTTTTATTTGCAAGATATGGGTCTGTGAAGTTGAGATCCTGGCTTCTTATTCTGTGTATAAAATGTACACTGTATATTATTTTTACATGAACTCAATTTTGTATTTTTATTTAAATTATTATATACAACTTTCATGTACAAAATTTTTTTATTTGATGAATAAATAATTAAGTACAAAATAGGTGTCAAAAATACATAAATGAGTAAATAAATAAATGAGGTATTTATTGTATTATTGGCCCTTATCTCCCCCTACTTTATTCCTTGTCGACCAATTCCATTCTGGACTTGGTCTCGGGGTTCGGGTCATAAAATATTTGCAATATTTTATTCCTTTCTCTTTTCTTCCCTTTATTCTATAATTTTGGCATTAAAACCTTGTTTTATGTACAATAATGTCGAATAAATAAGGGATGTTGTAATGTATAAATTAATGTTATTTTCATGCATTTGCTGGGGTTTTTAAAGCCAAAATGATAGAATAAAGGTGATGAAATGGAGATTCATCACCCCCCTATACTTGCCTTTGCTAGTCCCTAGCAAATACTTATGCAATAAGAAGAAAAAGAATAAAGAATAAAACGAAAAGAAAAAGGAAATCGCAGAAGATAGAGTGAATAGGATAACTTTCAGTGCAATATCTTGTCCTTACAAAATCAGAGTTTGGTGCTCGGGTTAAACCTTGATGTGTAAGTGTGTGAAATCTGGTTGGGAACCAAATTTAGAACACAACAGCCTTCGAGGGTCACAGGACTCGGTTCAAACCACCTCAATAGCCAGGTCAGAACTAGCCTACGTCATACGCAAACTCTTATGACTATGAAGCTGACTTGTACAGTGTAAGTGATGGTGGCTCTCCCCAACTGAAATGACAAAAGAACTGACTTCTCCAGAATGACAACCCAATGATTCCCCAATCCAGCCCTCTACCGTCGAGGAGCGAGGTATTTCCTTCTAAGTTCAAGTGACATCCGGCTCAAGAAGAGGGGGGAAAGAAAAGAATGGATGGTAGCCAGTGTAGCTACCTATCCTGGGATGCAAGACCAGTGTAGTCAAGTCATCCAGCTGCAGGCTCACATGGTATAACTTTGATGCTCAAGCTTGCTTATTTTCTGTACAACATATATACATACTCCGGCAGGCACTTTTTTATATTTACAAGCCTGTCCACTTTTTTTGGAGTTTTTTTCCAACATACTATTTACAACAGCATTTACATAAGGACTTTTTCTTCTTGAGCCAGAATACTATCCCTCTTTTGAAGCTTTATCGCAGCCCACACTCTCCTGTCATTCGACTTCATTGAAACTGGATCAGGTTGGGGTGCACTTCCCTCCCTACACGAGGACGAATGTTTCCACCCGTGTGCGTCTCAGACTGGCAAATCCAACCCCCTCACCACTCCAACTGAGTTGAGCCAAGTGAAAGGTGCAAGTGTCCAAGTTAGGTCACGGTCGACAAGAGTCATGCGTGTGTCTTGAAAAGTTCTGGTTAGTCAGTTGAGGTGACTTGAACCCAGCCCTGATTTCTCAAAGAATTAAGTCTGATCAGACCTGAAGTACCCTAAACCTAGTTCCCATAAGGTTCCAGTGCAGTTAGGTGCGGTAAGGTCCAACCAAGCTCCAATCTTTGACTTTATTGGACTAGTTCAATCATCAAGCTCAATAAAAGAATATGAATGCTATGCAAATGCTATTTACAAATATGCAAAGAATAATGCAATTTTTTCAAAGAATTTGAAAACAAAGAGAAGAATTTTTACAAACAGAATTTTTGCAAATAAAATAATTTTTTGGCACTCAAAGTATATGTACAACTATTTACACGGGCGTGCCGTTTTATTTTACAAGACTTAAAGTATTTACATGTTTTAACAAAGCGATTTATTTAGGTGTATGTACAATTGATAACAAATTTTATGTATTTTATTTTTCATTTATTTTATTTCATTTATTTATTATAGTGCTCTTATTCCTCAAATTTGTTTGAAAAATCATTTTGAAAACTATAGTACAAAATAATTTTTACAAATATTTTCAAACATTTAAAAGCTATTTTGCAAAGATTTTGCAAACACTATATACATTTTTCAAAATATTTTTACAAACATTTTCAAAATCATTTGCAAATAGGTTTCCAAAATCCTTTATTTCACACAAATAAAAGATTTTTTTGCAATCAAAATATTTTTACAAAGGTTGAAATCGTTTCACAAAAAGTTTTCCAAACAGTACCATTTTTCAAATCATTTTGCAAAACTATTTACCCTGATTTATTAATCAGTATATACAAAGAGCAACAACTTATTTGGGCTCTTATAAGTTTTATTTGGAATTGTTGCTTGTTTTTGCATGAGATATTTCTGTGTATACTCCTCAGCCTTATTTGAAAATTGTTTAAAAAGATTTTGAAAACTATAGTCCAAAATATTTTTACAAACTGTACACACATTTGCAAATCATTTTGCAACGGTTTTCCAAACAACATAAATAGATTTTTCAAATAATTTTTCAACCATTTTCAAACCATTTGCAAATCATTTTTCAAACATTTTTATTTCACGCAAAGAAAATAAATTTTGCAATCGGAAATATTTACAAAGGTCGAACACTTTTTACAAACCTTTTGAAATGTTTTCACAAAGAGTTTCAAATCTTTTACAAAGCTACATTACCTCATTTATTAATCAGTATGTAAGAATCTGAGGAGCTCACAGTCATCTTTTATTATAATAATAATGATACTTTTATCATTACTTTTAGCTTGAGGCAGTATTTTATTTACAGTATGAGTTATGGCTTATAGTATATACATGGTATATACGACCCCCCTATACTTAGCTTGAGCTATGTCCTCATAGATCGAAGAGAAAAGCAAAGACATAACTCATACTGAGTATAGACAAGTCAAAAGAATAAGAAATGAATGAATGAGCAGTTGACCATCCCCCCTATACTTAGGATCAAGTAATCCTAAGTATAGCAGACTGTACAAATAGCAGGGAGGGTCAAGGGTGAGAATAAACAGATCGTACTCGGAATGTCTCCCCCTATACTTAGGGTAAGATACTCCTAAGTATAGACAAGAAGAGGAGACAATGGAGAGGATCAAAGAATAGAAGAACTTGAGGTGCACATTCCCCCTATACTTAGGACAAAGTGCGTCCTAAGTATAGAAAACTGTCAAAAAGGGATAGCACCTTTCGATAAAATAGAAGAGAAAGGAAGAAGAGAAGAAGAAAATCAGATGAACAATTTTTGAGGTGCAGTGTCTGAATCTTCGGATGCTGTGGAGATGTCGTCATGGTGCAGAAGCTGGATAGAATCGACAACGGCCAAGAATGTATCTGGTTCGAGGTAAGTCTTCAAGAGTTGACCGTTGACGACGAATGGTTGTGCGTCAGGAGACAATTCTGATATGGCAATGCTTCCATTGTCACGTACTTCACGAACTTGGAATAGCCCTGTCCACTTACTCTTTAATTTGCCCGGGAATATCTGCAACTTTGCATCAAATAGCCACACCTTCTGTCCAACTTCAAAGTCTT
Source organism: Ottelia alismoides (assembly GCA_037367405.1). Classification (NCBI taxonomy): domain Eukaryota; kingdom Viridiplantae; phylum Streptophyta; class Magnoliopsida; order Alismatales; family Hydrocharitaceae; genus Ottelia; species Ottelia alismoides. The sequence continues at coordinate 202,703 of JAZKJV010005507.1, forward strand.
TCGTCTGATGTGCCGGTCATGCCAGCGTTTCACTTTGTCCTTGTACATCGATGTGTTATCGTATGCATAGTCTCGGAATTCCAGGAGTCTGTTCAGATCATCCTTTCTTTTTTGACCACTTTTTCATGCGTCCAAATTGCACATGTTGATTGCCCGTAAAGACTTGTGAATTGATTCGACGGGCAGATGGCACGGTTTCCCATACACAAGACGATAGGGCAACATGCCCAAGGGGGACTTGTAGGCGGTTCTGTAAGCCCAGAGAACTGAGTCCAAGAGTTGAGACCAGTTCTTTCTATCCGGCCGTACAAGTTTCTGCAAGATCGTCTTAATTTCTCTGTTCAACAATTCGGCCATGCCATTGGTCTGAGGATGGTAAGGAGATGCGACACGATGGTCGATGCCGTACTCCTTCGTTAGTTTCTTGACCTCTTTGTTGATGAAATGGCTACCCCCATCTGATATGAGAATTTTTGGTATCCCGAACTGCAAAATGATATTCTTCTTCAAGAACTGACACACTGTTCGACTGTCGGCGGCTCGAGCGGGAATATCTTTAACCCAACGACTCATGTAATCGACGACAAGAAGGATGTGCTCAAAACCTTGACTGTTAGGGAAAGGTCCCATAAAATCAATGCCCCATGCATCGAAAACATCTGCTATCTGAATGATTTTTAGGGGCATCGAATCTTTCGTAGTGAGTGTACCCTTCAGTCTCTGACAATCAATGCATCGTTTGACAAATTCTGCTGCATCCTTGAATAATGTGGGCCACCAGAAGCCGCATTGAAGTACCTTGGCCGTCGTACGGTCTCCAGAGTGATGTCCACCAGATTCGAGCGAGTGGCAATGCTCGAGGACACTATAATGCTCCTCCTGAGGAATGCACCAGCGCCAAATGCAATCTGTTCCTTCCCGGAATAAAAGAGGATCCTCCCATTGGTAGAAACAGATGGTCGACATAAATTTGTTCTTTTGATTCTTCGTCCAATCCGATGGTGTTACCCCCGAGGCGAGGTAATTGACTATATCAGCATACCAAGGGAGCGAATCCATTGCTAAAATTGATTCATCAGGAAAGGTTTCTGTGATGGGTGCATTATTAAGAGGAGGCTCTTGCTGCTCAATTCTGGAGAGATGGTCTGCTACCACATTCTGGACTCCAGGCTTGTCTTTGATTTCTAAATCAAATTCCTGGAGGAGAAGGATCCATTGAATCAGTCTCGGCTTGACATCCTTCTTCTGTTGTAGATGCCAGATAGCAGAGTGGTCTGTAAAAATGGTGACTTTCGATCCAAGCAAATAGGATCTGAACTTCTCGAGGGCGAAAACCACAGCCAGCAACTCTTTCTCTGCCACAGTGTAATTTCTTTGCGCCTCATCTAAGTTTTGCTGGCGTAGTGAATGGCATAGGGCGCCTTTTCTTTCCTCTGTCCAAGAACAGCCCCGACTGCAAAGTCTGACGCATCAGTCATGATCTCAAAGGGAAGAGACCAGTCCGGCGGCTGTAGGATTGGAGCTTGAGTGATAAGCTCCTTTAGGTGATTGAAGGCAAGGAGCACATGATCATCAACGTTAAATTTTGTCTCCTTGCATAAGAGTTCAGTCAAAGGTCGGGCGATGTGGCTAAAGTCCTTAATGAATCGTCTGTAAAATCCCACATGCCCCAGGAATGACCTTATATTCTTGACTGATTGAGGTGGCTCCAGATTGGCAATAACATCCACCTTTGCCGGGTCGACTTCCATGCCACGTTTGGAAATGACATGACCCAGCACAATGCCTTCGGTGACCATAAAGTGGCTCTTTTCCCATGAAAGCACTAAATTGACTTCACTGCATTTCCGAAGCACTCTATCTAGGTGCTCAAGACAAGAATCAAAACTATCACCATAGACTGAGAAGTCGTCCATGAACACCTCTAGAAAACTGCCGACCATCTCGGTGAAAACTGCTAGCATGCATCTTTGGAATGTTGCAGGTGCACTGCATAATCCAAAGGGCATCCTCTTGAAGGCATAGGTGCCGAACGGGAAAGTGAAGGTAGTCTTCTCTTGATCTTCGGGGGCGATTGCCACTTGGTTGTACTCGGAATACCCATCCAAAAAGCAGAAGAACTCCTTGCCTGCTAGTCTCTCCAGAACTTGATCAATGAATGGCAAGGGGAAGTGGTCCTTCTTAGTTGCTGCATTAAGCTGGCAGTAGTCAACACACATCCGCCAGGATGTTGGTACCCGAGTGGATATTCCTCTCCTTTGTCATTGGTAACCACGGTAAGCCCGGATTTCTTCGGAACTACATGCAGTGGGTTTACCCATTTTGAACCAGAGATGGGATAGATGAAGCCTGCTTCACACCATTTCGTTATTTCTTTTATGACGACGTCCCGAAGGTTTGGGTTCAACCTTCTTTGGAATTCGCAGGACGGCTTGGCGTCTTCTTCCAGATAGATGTGATGCGAACATAAAGCTGGATTTATCCCTGGGAGATCTGATACGCACCAACCAAGTGCCTTGCGGTTCTTTTCAAGAACCTCGATAAGACGAGATTCCTGTTCTGGGTTCAGCCTGCTGCTGATGATGATCGGATACATGTGTTCTTCACCCGCAAGGAAAGCATACTTCAGGCCTGCAGGAAGTGGCTTGAGTTCTGGTTTTGACCTGTCCAACTTGTTGGTCACTTCAGACACTATGCTGGTGGTAGAATGTATTTCTTTGAGGGGGTTACCATCCTCAGCATTCTATTGAGATCCGGTTGAGGTGCCGAATGGTTCTGCGCTAGGCTCCTTGTGTTTGGTCTGTAGTGAATACCCTGGCTCAAAAAGATGTACCTGCATCTGAGAATCTATCTCCCAAGAATCATCGGAGCATAAGGTAACTGTGCTTTCCAAGTCCTCCTCAAGAGTGAGGATTTCTCGGGTCCATGAATCATTCAATGACAGGGATGAGTCTCTGATCTCTGCAACAAAGTCACAGTCTGCTTCTGATGCTGCACGGCTCTCATCATTCGTGGCGTTCGGCTCTCTGGTCATGCTTATAGTGATCTGCTTGTTGTTCGAGCTAAAAGTGATCTTGCCAGACCCGTAATCAACCACGACACCTGAGGTACGCAAGAATGGTCGGCCGAGGATGATCGGGGTCTGGAGCAGAGGGGCGGGCGAGTCCATATCAAGGATTACAGAATCAACTGGGAAGTGCATCTCCCGCACCTTAACTACAACGTCTTCCAGCAAACCCCGGGGCCGCTTGATGGATCGGTCAGCGAACTGGAGGACCATTCGTGTTTGCTTAAGCGGACCTAGCCCAAATTCTTGCGGTATTGATGATGGCAAGAGGTTGATGGAAGACCCGCTATCAAGGAGAGTGCGCTCGAAGACTTGATCAAAAATCTCACAACTGATAAGAGGTGCTCCGGTGTCTTCTTCTGTGGGAGGTTGCTGATAGCTGCAACAGTGGCCATGGAGAGCACGTGCTTTTCTACATCTCTGCGTCTGTTTTCACGTGCCGGGAGACGTATGTTGGTGCATGCCTCCTTCAAGCCCTTTTTCACCGCGGGCATGTATTTCATGGCCTTGATAATGACATTTCTAGTGTTAAATTGTCTAGAATTTCCACAACTCCAGGATCAAACAATGCATTTTTTCGTTTTCCAATTTTTTTGGATTTTTCTATTGCATGAGGAAAAGGAATATGTACATCCCTAGTAGGAAAAAAAGAGTTCTTATTTACATCAAAATTATCGCCCACGGAATGTTGTACATCCGGACTACAAAAAGGAGTACACACTGTATCTTGACATGCTGGTGTTGATGGGCAAGCAAAAGGTGATGCATCTGTGCCGTCAGCTGGTGAGACATCGGCTGTTGGCAGCTCCTCCAATGCAGGTGTGGCTGTGCTTTGACGACACCCCTCTTTTTGTTCTTTTTGTTTTTGCTGATTTTTTTTGTGATTTTTGTTGGTGAAGACGGTGGTGGCTGACAGCAAGAATGGCTTCTCCTTCTTCTTCCTCCTCATCTGTCCCTGTAGTTGGCATGGCTGATGCAGAAGATGACGATCCACTTGGTTCTTTATTCTCCCCATTCTTGATAGCAGGTGGGGCAAGGCCCTACCGCTCCTGAGAGTGACAGCATTAGAATAAACAATGTTATCATTTTCCGACTCTACAGACGCAGACATGACACCACATTCCGCCTGCTCTCTCTTTTTGGAGCTATTGGGTTGGCTTCGACCTGAGCTGGAATGGTGGTCTTGGTGGCAGTCAGCTCGTCGAGCCTCTTGGTTATATCTGCTAGCCCTTTGACAAGTTGGGCCAAGCAATCCATGGTCGGGTTCACTGTAGTTGCCTCGGTGGATTCAGCGTGCAGACCACGTTGTTGTTGCATATGCTGGTGCTGAGGCTATTGTTGGTAGTGTTGAGGTGGTGCAGGAAGCTGATAAGAAGGAGGAGGATACTGTTGGTACTGCTGAGGTGGAGCAGCTGCATACTGATGGAACGGTTGTGGGTGACGGTATGGCTGCTGCTGATACTGCTGATTCTGCCTCCATTGATTTGCATACTGGGGAGGCTGATGATACGGTGGCGACGGCTGTGAGGACTGCCCAAAACGACCACCCTGAGGCTGGTGGTATTGCCGGTTTGCTGGTGGCTGACCCTGAGGTTGTCACATAGGACGGGTTGGCTGTGCTTCGTGACTCCATACCCCGTTCACTTCCTGAACCAGGGGTGGTGGTGGGAATACCGAATCAGATCCTGATACAAACTCTGGTTGGTACACAACCATCTGCTGCTACGAATGGCCCTGGTCGGGTGCCTGCACGTAGTACACGTGCTGGACTGCCGGTGGCTGCTGGCTCGGCTGAGGCTGATGTAGCGGTTGTTGCTCATCTTTCTTCTCAACTGGAGCTTCTAATGGTGCTGCTGACTGAACAGAATTGATGGTGCCCACCAGCAGTTCTAGCTGCTTGGTGATCTGATCAAGCTTGTCAAGGTTCTGAGTCCTCTTTTCGATCCTCAAAAGTTTTTCGAGATCCTGTAATCGTTTCTCAATAATATCAACCTTCGAGAGATGGGCCCCGATGATGCTGAGGTTGGAGCTCTCATCTCTCTCCGCCTCTCGGGACGCTGCCATGTGTACTTGTTTCTGGAGGATCTGGGGCTGCTTCTGGTATGCTTTTGATGAAGAGAGGGCAGCCTCTCCTTCAGCCATTTCTTTGAATATCTGCCAGACTACATCTTCATCTTTGTTGAAGTGTGAACCCCCACAGGCTGCGTCAACAAGCCTTTGGCTCTCAATATTCAGGCCCCCAAAGAAGTGTTGGACCAAACTGGTCTTCGGGATCTCATGATGGGGACATTTCTCCTGCAGATCGGTGAATCTCTCGCAGGCTTCGTGTATGGATTCGTGTGCCCCTTGGGAGAAGTTGTTGATACGTGCTCGCATCTGGTTGAGCCGGCCGAGAGGATAATATTTGTGCAGGAAGGCGGACTTCAGTTCCTCCCAGGTGGTTACAACCTTCCCCAGATGGTTGACCCAATAAAGGGCCTTGTCTTGCAGGCTGAAGGGGAATGCCATCATTTTGACAATGTCCATAGGGACATTCGGATAGTAAGTAGTTCGGCAGATGCGTGAGAATTGATGCATGTGGATATATGGCTCTTCATTGGTGTTTCCATGGAAAGCAGGAAGAAGAGCGAGGAACTGAGGTTTCAGCTCGAAGTGAGCATGCACCGGTGGGATGACGATCCACTCGGTCATCTAGCTGTCTCCAGGATTATAGGTTTCCTTTAGTGTAGGCTTTGGTCCCCTATTTTCTGGCTCTTCGTCATCATCAGGTGGACCACCACCTCCTTCTCTGCCTCCTCCTCTCTCGGCTTTGTTCATCACATCATTCAACATATCCTGAAAAGTGGTCTGTGCTAGGGCTTGCTCTGTCAGCTACTGTTGGATTGCCTGGATAGATGCTAATAGTTGTGCATTAACTTGATTCTGATCTGGCAACTGTCCTTCTGATTGGGGTGGCTGCTGACCCTTGCCCTTTCCTCGAGGAGCCATGTCAGGGTCTGAGTCGGACGAAATGAATTCCGGAGTAGAAGCCAGGGCTCAGTCTGCCCTTTTATCTGCAGAATGAGAGAATCCTAATCAGACCACTTGCCATATTGTTCAGTTGTCATGATAATTTTGGAGTCAAGGTCAACCCCAACATGTTGTGAATGGAACAAGATGTAGACTGTAATCGACTTCCATTCACAACGACGAAAGTGGGACAAAGTGATCCCTGTTTATTGGGTGGTCAAAAGGGAGGTAGAAGACGAGGAGTCTGGAGATCGATTCGCAAAGTCCGGATCGGGTTCTCGGGAATCGCCTCGAATTTATTGGCGAAATCGAGTCCATGGAATTGATGTGGGTGTCGGCAAGGTCCCGACGGAAACCATCCAGGGATCGAATTCGCAAAGCAAGAGAGAAGTGTATGTTGGATGAAAGATACGATGGTCAACAAGTAGTAAAAAGGAGTGCAAAACAGTAGAAAGGCTCAACTGAGCGGGAGGTCAAAGGGAAATGACATAACAAAATTTGCTCAAAGGCGCGGGACTTAATTTTTGAACCTCAATCTAGATCCATACAAACACAATACAAGATTGTTTCACCAACTCACGCCATGTGAAGCCGTAAAGGTTCGGCTACTTATTATCTTTTCAGTTTTAGAGTTGTTATTTCAGGCAATCTTTTAACAAGTCCTTAGCACGCTACCCCTATAGGAGAGAGAGTACTGCCAGAAAAGTATCCCGTACTTGTCCTCCTCCTTTGTAACCTGTAGTCTGTACTTTTTGAGGTCCTTGTAACCCTTCCTGGATCCCTACTCAGCCAAAGAAATAGAGAGAGGAAACCAATAGGAGAAACCGATACTTCGGTTCTTGCTCGCAATGGAATCACCCGTGAGCGTGCAAGAACCTACTCGGACGCAAGACGATGAGACAGACACCCCCGTGAAGGCGTGGCCTATGCTCGATACTTCGGACAAGGTCAATGCTCTATACAACAGAGAGTCATCGCTGGTGACCAAGCCCTACTCGTCTACGTACGATAGAAGCGCCAATACTTCGGAAATCCAGGCGATACACAAGGTAGTTGCAGACTGGGATTTTGGCTCTATTCCTTATGGGACGTGCCTCGCTCAAGGGAGTAGGGTTTTGGTCCCCCTCCAAAGGTACCTGAAAACAATGAGGGCTTTATGAACTCAGTACAATGATAGTCCCTTACAAATTTTAATTAAGGTCAAAGTTTATTTAGCAGTCCCCAGTTTTAGTTTTTTGGGTTTTCACTTTTTTTGAGTCTGTTTCATACCAGCGCCTAACATTTTTGTAGATTTTCATTTATGTCATAGGTGCTCAAAATCAGAGGGAGATAGCGGAAAAGCCGTGCAAGTTGGTTCTATGATGGAAATCTCACCATTGAACCGAATGATGCATGCTGAGTTAGAAGACTTACAGTGCATCCCATCTCTCTCCATGTGGTATGCAAAACAGAATTTTTAAACCTATCTACATGGCGGTGTGCATTTGACAAAATCATCCTAAACATTAGCTGCTATTAACGTGAAGAACCACAAGTTGGTCACTTATCTTTAACCTAAGGGTCCGGTCTTGGCTTACCCCTCCTCTTCTCGACACACTCGAGTTCAGAAGTAGCGCTTGATGGGGCTCGCTCACGGCACACGGGTTAAGAGATAAATGACCGAACTGTTTAAATTTGACTAGATCCATACGAAGTAGACTATAGGAACATGCATTCTTATTAAGGTTTGGACCTAGCTACCGGATCAAGCAACCTATATCTAGGGGCTCCAAGCACACAAAACAACATGAAATAAAGGCGGAAAGCATAAAACATCGGGAAAGCAAAGAAAAGAAAGCGGTAGAAAATTCGGAAAAGCCGCGACGAGACCCCCAGGTGAACAGACACCCGGGCACTGGACCTCGTTGTGAAGAGTAGAGTCCAAGTTATATTACATGCCAAAATTGTCTCTCTCTCACAATAAATTACAAAATTGATCCTAAGACCTAGCTAATTCTCATCTCTTTGCATCTTTGGTGCTCTCTCCAGCTGGTCATGAAGTGAAGACCAACCTCCTCCAAGCTCGGCTGCCTTGGCCTCCGAAGAAACCATCCTCGCGTGGCAGGCCCTCGCAACAAGGTCACAAAGAGATAGAATTAGTATAAGCTCAATCAATGAAATAAAGAATCAATTAATTAATAAATGAATGTGTATGTCACCAATCAAAGAATCATGTATAATTGAATAAGTTCAAAGAAATAATTAATCACAGAATAAATAATGAATGAATGAATTTTTGTACAAGAATGACAAGGTATAATAGGCTACGCTCATTTCTCCCCGGCAACGGCGCCATCTGATAACGAGGATTTTACGAGGGTAAAAAATACGCCCCGTACGAGACGGGGACGGTCGTGTCGCTGAGGCGACCGCTCACAAAACCCTTGTTAATCAGCAATTAACCTACATCAAAGAATAAACCAATTAAGTCCCAAAACTGTGAATTAATATTTATAAACTCTACCTTAAAGATGCATAGTGTATAAGCATGTAGAGGTCGAACCACAGAGAGCAAAAAAAATTGGGTAGCCCACCTTGTTCAAATACAACAGAGTCATCCTTATATGAATACTATTTATGTGGGTAATTAATACTATTATATTATTTATTTATATATTATTTTTTATTTTGGTTTTTTTCATTTTCTGATTTTATATTTTCTTTTTATATATTATATATATAATTTTTTTTGTTTTTATAAATCGGATAGAATATATAGATAATATAAGAAGAAGGGTAATAAGTAAAAATAGCCAAAAATTAGGAAATGGAATATTTTTGGTCTTTTTATAATTTTTTACTGTTTTTGTGATTTTTCCAGCTTTTTCCAAGTGTTTTTGGTATTTTTTCAAAATCAAAATAATAGAAAACAGGGACTTAAGCTACTGGACAGAATTGAAATGAAGTTTAAAATAGAAAATGATATCCAAAAAATCATCAAATCAATCTTAAATTATAGATAATAAAAGAAAGAAACTACAGAAACTTAATTTGTATTTTTAGGATTTTTCTAGGATTTTTTAGATTTTTATGAAGTTTTTAGGGGTTTTCTCATTTTTAAGGTTTTTGTTTCGAAATTTTTAGTGATTTTTGGTTGACACAAAAGTAGGATAAAAGACACAGTAGGTGATTTTTTGGTATTTTTCTAGGTGTTTTACTATTTTTTGGTATTTTTTTAAACTAGACAATAGCTAAAATGCATGTTTTTGATTTTTATCAAATATTAATATACAATAAAAATGCAATGCAAAAATATAGCGTGCTGATATGATGCAACAGGAACTTAAATAAAATTTTGTGGAATTTTTGGTGATTTAAAGACGCATGAAATAATTAGAGATAGCAAAGAGAAATTATACGCCTAGCATGGGCATTTTTGCAAATAAAAATAACTACAGGGCACATAGTGCAAAAACGCCACAAATATAACACGTGGTCTGCAATTTTAAGGACTGAAATGAAATACAAATCCCGCCAGGGACCCCCGCGCAAAATGACCATCACGTGGGACCACACGTGACCCGCACCCACAGGGACCAAAATGTAATATCAATAAGGTTCAGGGTCCTGGTTGCAATTTTTCATAAAAATAATACACTTGAAATTTTATTTTATGGACTGAAGATATATTTACAAACTCACAGGGGGTCTTGTGCAATTTAACCACCTCACGTGGGACGACACGTGAGGTGGTTTGGACTGGACCTAAGTGTAATATGAAAAACATACAGGGTGATACATGCAAAATGCCCACAATAAAATGAACTTCGACTTTTATTTACAAGACTAAGCAATAAATACAAAAAAATCGGGGTTAAATAAGAAATTTACCCCTTATTTAGGCGCTAACGGACGACGATGAAGCTTCCACTTGACACGTGTCGCGCATCCGTCGGCTGATACCGGTTCGCAGATGAAGGCTTGAGATTAGATCCTCCTCGCTGATCGGACGGTGATGGCGACGCTTCATCTGACGACTCTGATGGAATCTGGGGCATCCCTCCTGATCGGACGGCGATGAAGAGGTCTGGAAGAATAGGGGAAGAACTCGCACCAGGCGAGCTTCGATCTTGGAGCGTGGGGTCCTCCGGGCTTCTCCCTCGCGTCCGAGGTGTTCTGATCGTAGCTGAAGGTGTCCCGCATCTGCTGGTGATCTTGGCATGGCTTCTGGAGGGCCAAGGCGGTCAGGCGAGGTCGATGAAGTTCGGGGCCTCCAGGAGCCTCTTCCTGAATCAAATCGAGTCCCAAGGGCTCGGTTCTTTGTGGTACTTGCACAGGAAGAATAAGTGGACCGAGGGCTATCTCCTCGACCCTGGGTTTTGAAACTTGGCTGCAAGATGAAGTGAAGCGGAGGAGCTCCGACGAACGGCGGAGGTGGAGCTCCGATTCGCGAGGACAGAGGGCCCTCGGTTGAATAAACTGGATCGAGAGATGGAGAAGATGATGGGGAACAAAATGAGGTGTATATAGGCGTCAGAACTGGTCGGAAACAGCGTGAAGAAGTCGCCGGAGATTTGGCTAAATTACGCTACACTACTGATCTAAAGACTAAACTAAGGACGGAATTGAAATGCTGGAATCGAAAACTACCTAAAGAACATAAAAGGCACAACTCTTATACCTGGGGGCCTCCAGGGAGCAGGACGGACGCCGGATCTCCGCCGCGACAAAATTATCCCTCCTCCGGCCGATTCAAGCTGCTGGATCTCTCCTCCTGTCACAAGGTTGCTTCCAGGAAGCAAATCACGACCTTTGGGTAGATTAAAATTGGCCAACTTTGCGGAGGGGGGCTGAGCTTCTTATTTATAAACATTGCAGGTGCCCTTACTGACCAGAGCTTCGCGAGGAATTGGTGGTTTATACAAAGGATTGGATCATAGAGCGGGGATGTACAATGATTAATCTGCAACTCTTGTGAAGGAAGAGAGCGCGAAAGATGGACAGATCAAGCGGGAAAAATGGCACAAAATCGGGGAAAAGAGAGGTAGCATGGGTCAGAAGGCCGGCAGGGGTAGTTGACCTGCGCTCAACAGGCGCAACGCGCCCATTGGTCCACCTTGGCTCGCTACACGACAAAACAGCAAATAAAATCACAAATAATTCATTTATAAATAGTAAATGATTTTATTATTTTTTGGTATAAAATAAAAAATGTTGATTATTTTATTTAGGATTTTTTTATGATTTTTATTTATTTTTTTGATGTGTTTTATTATGAGTTTATTTTGATAATGTATTTATAAGAGTATTTTATATGTTTTTTACATATTTTATTTTTATTTTGTATATTTGATTATTTTATTTCCTTATTTTATATATTTATAAATTATTTTTATGAGTATAAATATATTTTTATTTAATTTTTATTAGTTTATTTACATATTTAAATAAATAGGTATATACACTATGTAGGCATACTTATAGGTATTTTACCTATATTTTATATACACTTTATTTAATGTATTTTATTGGTTTTTGTTTTGGATTTATATTTTTAATGTTTTATGAATAATATTTATAATATTATAAAAATATGAAAGAATGAACTAATTAAAGAATGAATTTCCCTTTTATTTGTGTACATACATAACATAGGTATTTTGCCTATATATAGCATAGACTTATTTATTTTACAAATCCTTTTTGGTTTTATTCTAATTTTAATGTACACGTATGTTATAAATAATGTATATGAATTTACAAAAATACGTGTTTGTAAAATAATAGGTGATGAATAAACTGAATATTTTAATCGGTATTATGTACAATAGTGGCCCAAAACCTAACTTTCACAGATAAACCCCAAAAATTATGGAACCAATTTTATCAAATAGTTTTTGGAAATCTATATACAATTAAAGGTGAGTTTGGTGGAGTTTGAGTTTTTATTTGTAAGATATGGGTTTGTGAAGTTGAGATTCTGGCTTCTTATTCTGTGTATAAAATGTACACTGTATATTATTTTTACACGAACTCAATTTTATATTTTTATTTAAATTATTATATACAACTTTCATGTACAAAATATTTTTATTTGATGAATAAATAATTAAGTACAAAATAGGTGTCAAAAATGCATAAATGAGTAAATAAATAAATGAGGTATTTATTGTATTATTGGCCCTTATCTCCCCCTACTTTATTCCTTGTCGACCAATTCCATTCTGGACTTGGTCTCGGGGTTAGGGTTATAAATATTTGCAATATTTTATTCCTTTTTCTTTTATTCCCTTTATTCTATAATTTTGGCATTAAAACCTTATTTTATGTACAATAATGTCGAATAAATAAGGGATGCTGTAATGTATAAATTAATGTTATTTTCATGCATTTGCTGGGATTTTTAAGGCCAAAATGATAGAATAAAGGTGATGAAATGGGATTCATCAATGACACATTCATCAATGCACAATTCATAGAGTCCACCAGAAGTCAAAATACCATCCGCAATATATTTATCATAACGGTTTATGATTAATTTTTTACAGAAAGTGAAGGAATATCCATTTCTAACAAGCTTAGATACATATATAAGATTCCTTCTAACTTCAGGTACATAAAGATACTCTTTAAGTACTATGACCCGACCACTAGATAATGATAGTCGGCAGGTCCCGATGGCGACTGCAGCAACACTTGCATCAGATCTCATCTGGATGACTATCTCCGCTTACTCCAGATTCCTAGTTTCTTGAAACAAATGCAACGAATTGCATACATGAACAAAAGCACCAGAATCTACAACCCAACTTCCTTCTCATCCAACGAGAAAGCTAGTTTCAATGATGAAAGTAGATTTCATACCTGCTGGGGCTTTACCTTTGTCAGCAGACTTCAGGTATTCGGGGCAAATACACCGCCAGTGCCCTGACTTCTTGCAGTGGTGACGGACATCGGACTTCTTCGATGTCATTAGTGTGGAAACACTAGAAGATGAACCAACTCCTTGATTCTTTTTCTTTCTCTTCTGGGGTGGGCCCTTCCGAGAACCTTACTTCCGACCGCGCTTTCCCTTCACTTGTGCAACCATTGCACTAGCAGAGGGTTCGTCCTTCCTCATTACGTCTTCTGCAGACTTTAATGTAGCTAACATCCCAGCGTTAGTGAAATCGCCTTTGCTCATGTGATAAGACACGACAAAGTTGTTGAAAGTCTTAGGGAGCAACAGGAGAATGAAATCAACCTGCATATCAGAATACATGTAGGCTCTTAAGGTTTCCAATTCAGAGAGGTACCCAAACACTTTGAGTACGTGTTCTCTGACAGAGCTCCCTTCCTACATCTTGCAGCGAATAAGCTCTTTCATCACGTTATAGCATTGTGTACGGTTTATGTCACCGAACATTTCCTTCAGATTCAACATGATTTCTTGGCAATGGTTCATTTCCACATGCTGCTTCTGAAGCACATTGGACAATGACCCAAGGATATAACACATTGCCAAGTTATGATCTTCATCATAGTTTTCATTAAAAGATTTATCTTCCGAAGTCTTAGGGTTTTCCATCTTGTCCTTGGATAGCACATACGATATGCGCTCCGCAGATAGGACAAGATCCAAATTTCGGATCCAATCTGAATAATTTGGTCTGGTCAACTGATTGACCTCCAGGAGCTTGTTCAGTGGGTTCATGGACTTCATTTTCTGAAATTAAGAATGTACTATATTAGACATGTAAATAAATATATATTCATTTTAAAACATTTGATTAAGGCATTTTAAGTCAAAATTGTCTTGCTATGTCAACATTGAAAGATTATTTCCTTATTGTCTTTCAAAGTAAGAGATATACTTACGCTATACCTCAAGCAAGATCTGAGATCTCCTTTCCTATCTTGGTCACATCCCAATAATATTAGAACTTGTGACTCCGATAAAAAGAAGCGGGAACTCATTCTGCCTTACAAGTCCAACTTGCATTTCCCAATTCGGTCTTTAACACCTGGGCCCACCACTCCTAGGATGATGTTGACCCGTGGTTAATTGAACCAACCCAACATGATTAGAACTTTCTATGTGCAATCCAATATCGCCCCAATAATATGAGGACTCGATATTGGGATCACTACACATACGACCTTACTCTTTCGAGAAGCAAAGAGCACGATCCAGATGCACTTGTATACAGGAGCTGTCACTTCGGACATGCGTCTCCTATATACAATCCCTGGCGACGGAACCCTTTGCCTTGACGTGAGACCATGGATGTCATTTATGTGATCCTCCACCTCATATTCAAATTTTAATAATTAATTATCGTGAATCTTGAATCATATTCACATAATTAATTCTTCCAAGGGAAATACACATCTATTCATAATAGAGTGTTTATTGGATATAATTAATTTAATCACATTAAATTAATCATTAATCCAATCATCAATCAACAAACTTGATTATTACTTGAATAGTAGGTATAATCTCAAAGTATGTATTATTCGAATTTTAATAATTAGAAAAAAATACACTTTGAGTTCTCCAGCATTATCGAGTCCCTACCCATTGTCATGGCCAATACCCACGAGAGTGGGATGGACCACATACGTTGCAACCCGCTACCCCAATGCTCTCCGACTAGTCACCATATCCACCTCAGGAAAGGATAATGCCAGATAGATCGTTATGTACTTTGAGATGCTTATCGGATTTTCAACTGAAATTATACCATATAATATTCATCAAAACCATTTTGATAATATTATAAGGAGATTTGCTAAACAAATCCCCAATCCTATTCAAGCAAGATGGTTTTGCATGGAAAAGTTGTCCTACAATTATTGTAGGATAAACTAAGGTTTTTGCATGAAAACAATGTTTGTTGATGATTTCATATCAACCAATTAATGATCAAGATCAACTATCTTATCATCTTGGTTTAGGGAAATGTCATTCAATAAAATAATTCTCTTTAAATATTTCACAAATATTTATCACTAATTTTTTTAGAAAAAATAACAATCAATTTTCATCAACTTATTTGAATGACTATCACATGGTTCATGATCAAATTCGTCGATTTTCAGCAGTGACCCCTACTCACTAAAACCATCATATCTTGATCATTTTCAATCCAAATTATGCAAAATCAGTTTCCTAAGATTGCTAATTTGATTTATGAAAGAATCCAAGTGATGTTTCACGCATTTCTAGGCGGATAAAAACAGTAATTAACTCATTAATCATGTTTAGATTCGCAGTTCCCGCAACAGTGAATACATGTTTATTCAAAGGGCCATATCTTGAGCAAATGAAATCCAAATTACATAAACTAAGATCCTATGGTTTCCTTATTTAATGGGAAACAAAATACAATTGAAAATTTCGTGTTTAAACAATTTAAACAGTGCCAAAAAATTCCATGAAACAGAGGTGCGAAAAATTGAAATGCAACAAAAATTTCGCAATCCTTTCAAAATCCAAGTCATCCTAGGTTTGTGGATCGTATCCAAAACCTTTTCCGACCTAAGGCTCTGATACCACTTGAAGGATACGAAAAATCTTCAAGCGCATCACGGAAGCTTGCTGATCGCATCTCATGCGATCGGGGCGACTAGTCGCATTAGTCGCAAGGTGCAGCGGAAATTAAAATTTTAATTCAAACGATGAAACCACATGATCACAAGAACATTTCTTGGATCGTTTCATCAAACCACAAAATATTAGAAATACCTCTTGAAGCGTGGTTGCGATCACGAGATCTCTAAAACAAGAGATCCTCCTGACTCAAGTCCAATGCACGAAGATGGCACTTGCGGGACGATGATGAGACGCGTTCCTCCCGCAATCCTCGATGAAGATCCAAGCCTTGAATCTCCTGATTTCATCAAACGAAATCCATCAATGGAGATCCACGAGCAATCGAAACGACATCACAACTGTGTGAAGACGATTGCAAGTTCTCTCAATACACAAGGTAGACGACCACCTTAGAGAGAGAGGACGAGAATGAGAGAGAGAGAGAGAGGAGTAGGCGTGTACTACTCTTGATATTGTCTCATTTTGAGAGGCTAGGGTTGCCCTCTATTTATATTAGTTTGGAAGTCCATGGATCACAATCCATGGCATATACAAAATCAATGGTTAGATTGATATGTATATTAAATCAATGGCCATGATCATTGTTGTTTTTAATACAACAACATATTAATTTATTTTAAATTAAATATATGTTGTATTATCATCAACATAATTTAATTCAATAAGTAATACAATAAACACAAGATAATAGGTTGATAAAAAAATTGATAATTCACCCCACAAAAAATGAGGCTTCACCCATGACCAAGTCATGGGTGACGCCACCTCATTTGGTGGTGCATTATCCATTCCTTTATTTCATCTAATTATCTCTTAATCATTTGCAACATTATCCACTAAATTAATTCCAAATTAATTAGTTGCAAAATTTTCCCCTAAATTTATTCCCAATTAATTTGTGAATCTTTCAATCATGCCATTGAAAAATATGTGAATCATATTCACATGCCCAACTAAATTGTAAATTGCATTTCCAATTAATTACTTAATGTGAATCCAATTCACATTAACAATTAACAAATGCTATTTACAAAGGTACTCTCTCTCTAATATATTATAAATCATATTTATAATACATATACATATATCATGGATAGCACTATCCATAATCTATAATCCTTGATAATCAAATTCCATTTAATTATCTTGGATAATCATTCTCATAATATGAATCCCATTCATATTCTTCCTGATAATTAAATCTCATTTAATTATCATCATCTTGTTGCTTGGATACATAATTCATCAAATGAATTATTCTTGAACTCCTTCAAGAATAACGTGCTTTCTCCGCAGATACTCGGAGATAAGGACAAGACAATTGTATTGTTCCACGTATAGTGACTTGGATGTTGAGATCTCATCTCAAATCCAGATCTTACGTACCTCCCACAGATGCTTGAGTAAATCAAGATCGCAAATCTAATCTTCTCATTACATCTGAATCTCATTCAGACCAATGTCCAACACTTGGACCAAGATTAGATTGCTTCCCTACCGAGAGGAGTCACTAAAATCCAGATCTGTTTCATCACTCCCTCGGAATGGAAGCGTCATGGTTATACAATCGTTTATGATCACATCAACCTCAGGTATTCCCAATACCTGTACATCCTGCATACTGGAAGACCTATGATCAACCTGAAGATCAAGATCAATTTTACACTGTCTTCTTCAGGGTTTGATCACCAAGTTTCTCGATCTTGGTCATTGGGATTTGGTATCGATCATATGATTTCCCAAAGCATGTATCATACATTCAAATTCTTGTCATGCTTCCAAAGCATGACGACCATGCATGGAATTCGATCGGTCCCAATACCTCATGAGTGAGCTCATGTCTTCTGGTTCATAAGTGAACCTGTATGATCCCTTTGAGAGATCGTATTACTCATATGCCCTTACATGCACACCAGCGCACCGGTGTATAAACCTTGGTTAGGTCATCAACCTATTGGTTTGCCAAATGTACACACTCAGACATATAGTAACACATCGGTCTCCAATCATAGGATGTGTGCCTATGTTGTGACAATATTCAACATAGGACTTAGGTTATCTCGATCTCGTTAAGTCAACCCATTGACCTAACTAATCTGACACCTCCGAATCACTATTCTCATGTAGAGGACATGCATCAAGAGGCCGGTCAGATATCAGCCTATGTGAGAAAGGATTGCCATCTCCTACTCAGGCTGGAGATCATCTCTTAATGATCATTTGACGGTGCTTGATGAGTCCTCTATCTAACTCTTTAGATATTCCTCCAAACACCAGCCTCTATGATTCATTTAATGAATCAACAGCTACATGATCATCAAGATGGCCATGGTACATAACCCTAATTGTACAGAGGGACCTTATAGTGCATTTATTCATTTAATTTCAGAAAGGGAGTGAAACATCAATAACTTTTATTGATATATATATATATATATATATTACAATAACATTTATTGTAAGAATGGTTCGCCCAAGGCTCACATGTCCAATAGATGATTCCCACAGGCAGCATAGCCCTTGCAATCTCCTGGCAGGAGCTCCACAGGTGCAAACCCGTAGCCGCAAATCCTCCAGGTACTCGAGATCCCAGGCATCCAGGCACACCAGGTGCTTGAAATCCTCCAGCCGCTCCATCCAGGTCGCGCAAGGCAGCAGGCAGAGCACGCTTCCCGCGCAGGCCATCTCCAGTCGGCGTGCTCCTTCCACTGCGCGCCATGCGATCAATCGCGCAAGTTGCACGAGCCCAGGTTGGCGGCTTCCCCGCACAGGTCGAAGACCCCGTTGTTTTGGGGGGTGGCGCTGAAATATAAAAAAAGAATTCCCAACTGGGAGCCCTAAGGGGCTGATGTCTCTTTTTTTATAAAAATATGTTTCTTTTAAGGCCTAGGTAGGCTGAAGCCAAAGGGGGCTGAAAAAAAGGGAGTTGGGCCCATGTGGGCCAAGATGAAGTTTTTTTTTAAAAAAGGAGAGGAGATTTGTCTTGAAAAAAAGGGGGCGCGTACATAAAAAATACCCATACGCGTAGTGAAAAAAATTGTTTGAAAGAGACGTGTACAAAGAAAAGCCGTATGCAATTTTTTTTTAGAAAAGGGAAGCTATTTAACAAAATTGACAAAAAGCCGCAAGTTTATGATTTTCCCCGATTTCTTAGTCTTCTTCCAACTTGGTCGATATCATGTTTTCCGACCAGTATGGGAGAAAGGGGGAGTATTAGTGTAGAGTCACATGTCTTCTTTCGATATCAGATTCTCCAGACCAGCTAGCTTCCAGACTCTACAGATTTTTTAGATGAAGATTTTCCATGCGCAATTTCAGACTCGAGGTTCAGATTCCGAGTCCATAGTGTGGTGCACAATTTCAGACTCGACATTCAGATTGGTCAAAGTCCAAGTTCGAGGCACTCCATGATGAGAGACCCATTTTCGACTTCTCTAGAGAGAGACTCATTTTCAGACACACATATGTTTGCGGTCATTTTCAGATGAGCACATGTTTGCCATCTTTTGTTATGGTCCCCATCTTTTCTTATTGTTTCGTCCAGAGTTTTCATGTGAGCCATAGGGACTCCAGAGTAGAGGACCATTCACTATGCCATGTTGGCAAGGGTTTTTCTTGTGGTATCATAGGTACACCAGAGTAGTGCACCATTCTCTGTGCCAGATGAGAGAGACACAGTTCTCCGATGAGGAGACTTTTTCAGACTCCATTCTCCAGCGATCATTGACACCGACGAGGATTGCACAACCACGACCCTTTTCAGTTCGACCCTTTTCAGTGATGGAGCAGTTGTCCACATGTTGTGGCGGGCCAGAGTACTCCGACGAGGAGACTCATTTCAGTTGCAGTGACTCTGATAAGCGCAGTTCAGAGCATATGCTCTCCGACGAGGAGATTCAACAGACTCACATCCATCACGTTCGTCCTCCTCACCTGCACGACATGAGAAGCAACGTCCTCGACAACAGCGTCTGCGCACGTTGGGTTGATATTGTTCGTAGTGTCTTGTAGCGTGAGTTGAGTTTTCTTTTTGGTTGTCCAAGTTGAGCATTGCATGCTCTAGCTTGAGGGGGAGTGTTGGAGTATTCGTTGTGTGCGCCATATGAGTTGTAGAGGGTAAATGGATCCTGGAGAAGATCCGTTTACCCCATCCAGTTGTTTAGTTCACATTGTCCAATGGTGGGACTTGGCGGCTCTGGAGAGGCTATATAAGGAGTCCTAGACCTCCTGTATCAGATGAGAAAGTCAATAGACAAACACGACCCTTTGAAGCCTTCTCCTGTGGTTTCATCCCGCTCCTCACGAAGTAGGGTTCCACGTTAAATCTCTTGTTCCATGTTTTATATTTCTTGAGATTATGCTCTATTTATCTTTATCCCTTCTGCTTCCTATTTTCTAAAATATCTTTCACACCGATGACTTTTGAAATCCTTCGAAGAAACATATCCCTCTTTACAACAAATTGTTGGACATGCAAGCCCATGGAGAGTCATTATGCAATAAATGTTATTGCGAATATCACTCCATGATCTGAAATGAAGAATAAATAATTTGCATAAAAGGTCCCTCTGTACAAATTGGGTTATGTACCATGGCCATCTTGATGATCATATAGCTGTTGACACATTAAATGAATCATAGAGGATGGTGTTTGGATGAATATCTAAAGAGTTAGATAGAGGACTCATCAACCACCGTCAAATGATCATTAAGAGATGATCTCCAGCCTGAGTAGGAGATGGAAATCCTTTCTCACATAGGCTGATATTTGACCGACCTCTTGATGCAGGTCCTCTGCAAGGGAATAGTGATTCGGAGGTGTCAGATTAGTTAGGTCAATGGGTTGACTTAACGAGATCAAGATAACCTAAGTCCTATGTTGAATGCTGTCACACCATAGGTACACATCCTCGGAGACAGATGTGTTACTATATGTCTGAGTGTATACATTTGGCAGACCAATAGGTTGATGACCTAACCACGGTCTATACACCGACGCGCTGGTGTGCATGTAAGGGCATAAGAGTTATACGATCTCTCAAAGGGATCATACCGGTTCACTTATGAACCGGAAGACATGAGCTCACTCATGAGGTATTGGGATCGATCAAATTCCATGCATGGTCATCGTGCTTTGGAAGCATGACAAGAATTTGAAGGTAGATATATGCTTTGGGAAAGAATATGATCGATACCGATTCCCAATGACCAAGATTGAGAAACTTGGTGATCAAACCCTGAAGAAGACATTGTAAAATTGATCTTAATTTTCAGGTTGATCATAGGTCTTCCAGTATGCAGGCTGTACAGGTATTGGGAATTCCTGAGAGTGATGTGATCACAAACGATTGTATAACCATGACGCTTCCATTCTGAGGGAGTGATGAAACATGTCTGGATTTTAGTGACTCCTCTCAGTAGAGAAGCAATCTAATCTTGGTCCAAGTGTTGGACATTGGTCTGAATGAGATTCAGATGCAATGAGAAGATTAGATTTACGGTCTTTATTTAATCAAGCATCTGTGGGAGGTATGTAAGATCTGCATTTGAGATGAGATCTCAACATCCAAGTCACTATATGTGGAACAATACAATTGTCTTGTCCTTATCTCCAAGTATCTGCGGAGAAAGCACATTATTCATGAAGGAGTTCAAGAATAATTCATTTGATGAATTATGTATCCAAGAAACAAGATGATGATAATCAAATGAGATTTAATTATCAGGAAGAATATGAATGGGATTCATATTATGAGAACGGTTATCCAAGATAATTAAATGGGATTTGATTATCGAGGATTACAGATTACGGATAGTGTTATCCATGATATCTGTATATATATATATATTATAAATGTGATTTATAATATATTAGAGAGAGAAGCTTTGTAAATAACATTTGTTAATTATTAATGTGAATTAGATTCACATTAAGTAGTTAATTGAAAATGTATCTTTTAAATTAGTTTGGGTTGTGAATATGATTCACATATTTTTCAATGGAATGATTGAAATATTCAAAAAATAAATTTGGAATTAATTTGGTGGATATTATTGCAATAAAAGTTATTGCAATTCATTAAGAAATAATAGGATAAAATAAAAAGGAGATAATCACCACCAAAATGAGGTGGCGTCACCAATGACTTAGTCATAGGTGACGCCCCCCCCAATTTTAGGGGGTGATTTGTTGTCTCCCTTTTTGTTATCTTGTTACCTCTTAATAATTGATTTATGTTAAATTAAATTATGCTGATGATAATACAACATATATTTGATTTGATATAAATTAATGTTGTTGGTTTTTAACCAACAATCATCATGGTTGTTGATTGATGCATAGATCAATCTAGTCGTTGGATCTATGTTTGCCATGGATTGAGATCCATTGGATATATATATATATATATATATATATATAAATATATATATATAAGGAGGGAAACCCTAGACCCTCTAGTTACACAAGTTCAAGAGTTGTACACGCCTAATCTTCTCTCTCTCTCCTCTCATTCTCGTCCCTTGGTTTTTGTTCACTATTAAATAAGGAAACCATAGGATCTGAGTTTATGTAATTTGGATTTCATTTGATCAAGATATGACCCTTTGAATAAACATGTATTCACTGTTGCGGGAACTGCGAATCTAAACATGATTAATGAGTTAATTACTGTTTTGATGCGCCTCGAAATGCGTGAAATATCACTTGGATTCTTCCATAAATCAAATTAGCAATCTTAGGAAACTGATTTTGCATAATTTGGATTTAAATTGATCAAGATATGTTGATTTTATTAAGTAGGGGTCGCTGTTGAAAATTGACAAATTTGATCATGAACCATGTGATAGTCATTCAAATAAGTTGATGAAAATTAATTGTTAATTTTCTGAAATACTTAGTGATAAATATTTGTGAAATATTTAATGAGAATTATTTCACTGAATGGCATTTCACTAGACATGATGATAAGATAGTTGATCTTGATCATTAATTGGTTTTTACGAATTCATCAACAAACATTGTTTTCATGAAAAATCTTAGTTTATCATACAATAGTTGTAGGACAACTTTTACATGCAAAGACCTCTTGCTTGAATAGGATTGGGGATTTGTTTAGCAAATCTCCTTATAATATTATCAAAATGATTTTGATGAATATTATATGGTATAATTTCGGTTGAAAAATCGATGAGCATCTCAAAGTACATAATGATCTATCTGGCATTATCCTTTCCTGAGGTGGATATGGTGACTAGTCGGAGAGCATTGGGGTAGCAGGTTGCAACGTATGCGGTTCGTCCCACTCTCGTCGGTACTGGCCATGACAGCGAGTAGGGACTCGATAATGCCGGAGAAGTCAAAGTGTATTTTTCTAATTATTAAAGTTCGAATAATACGTACTTTGAGATTATACCTACTATTCAAGTAATAATCAAGTTTGTTGATTGATAATTGGATTGTTAATTAATTTAATGTGATTAAATTGGTTATATCCAATTAAAAACACTCTATTATGAATAGATGTATATTTCCTTTGGAAGAATTAATTATGTGAATATGATTCACGATAATTAATTATTACAATTTGAATATGAGATGGAGGATCACATAAGTGACATCCATGGTCTCCCGTCAAGGCAAAGGATTCTGTCGCCAGATGTTGTATATAGGAGACGCCTGTCCGAAGTGACAGATCATGTATATGATTTATTTGGATCGGGTTCTTTGCTTCTCGAAAGAGTAAGGCCGTATACGTAGTGACCCCAATATCGGGTCCTCATATTATTGGGGCGATATTGGATTGCGTATAGCGAGTATTAAGCATGTTAACAGTTGGTTCAATTAATGATGGGTCAACATCATCTTAGGGGTGGTGGGCCCGGGTGTTAAAGACCTAATTGGGAAATGCAAGTTGGACTTGCAAGGCGGAATGTGTTCCCGCTTCTTTTTATCGGAGTCGCAAGTTCTCATATTATTGGGATGTGACGAAGATAGGAAAAGAGATCCCAGATCTTGCTAGAGATAATGGTAAGAATATCTCTTACATTGAAAGTGATTAAGGGAATGGACTTTCATTGTTGACAAGACAAGACAACTTTGATACAAAAAAATCCTTAATCAAAGAAAAAATATGTATATATAATATATATACCATTATGCAAATTTCTTATTTCAGATAATCCTTCATTAAACCCACTCAATGTTATACTCAATAATAACCAGTAAAATATCATGGATTGACTTTGGAAGTGACATCCATAATGATCGTAATTGTCAAAATAATCCTTATAAAATCTAAGAAGATGTTCTGACATACATAAATGCTTTAAACATTTATTCATGAATGACATGGCTCTCTGCATTATGCAGAATGGTAGCTCGAAAGAGATGATGTATTCAAAATGTTTGAATACCTACCTGAACCTAAGTCTCTAAGAGTTAAGATGTATGTAGATATGATGAGTGTCATCATTCTACTATCTATACTCAAGTCATTCATGAAGCTTCATAATAATCATTTTGTATGAATTTAATGAAGCATGCATAAATGTTGAAGTGCTCTTGTATTGAAATCTTTTGAATTCAACATAAGAGATTCTTTGTCTTGAACAATGTTTTTTTATAGACGAAGAGAGCACAGTTGAAGCGTGGGTCGGACCCATGTGAGAAGGAAAGTCAAAGAGTTGATTGTACTTCTGTGACTTCCATATGACATCCAAAGAGTTGGATGAATGCCACTGCAATAAAGTGATGTGTTGATAGTATGACTATCAAATCTCTCTAAAATCCTCAGTGAAGGACTCAGATAAAGCATCGGAATAATCTACATATAATCATTAACTTTGACTTACTTATTTCATAAGATAAAGTCTGATAATTGTATCCCAATCTTCTAATGACACTTGCAATTGGTTGCATGTATATATTAGAAGATTAGAAATTTGATCTTAAGGTTTAATAGTCATCTACATGGATATTGATGTAATTGTTGCAGCAATCTCTGTTGGATAGATAGACTTCATATTCTCAGTAGGAGAGCCCTTAGTCTTAGAGAATGTCTCTATAACCTAGATATTAGAATACACTCATTGTTTGTCTCTAAAATATTGGAAATAAACATGAATTCTGAGATAGAACTATCGTAAAGAGTTATGATGGATATATTTCAGATAGTAATCTAACATCTAGTGGATTCCACAAAATCAGAAAATTAATGAATAGTTCATTAAGATATCTAATACTGAAAATTAAAACCTTTATAAGATCAATAGGAGGATAAAGATCATTTGACAATGATTTGGCATCAAGTTTTGGACATACGTCTACTGATGAGATCAATAGACTAGTAAGATATGAAACTTTAGAATGTCTAAAATTTCAAATCTTACCTACTTGTGAATATTGTATTCAAAGTAAAATGTCCAATACACCCTTCTTTTGGGAAAGGTGTAAGATGTCAAGGTATTCGGGATCTCATACATATCGATGTATGTGGATCATCTATATCATAGTGAACATTATGGATATGTGATATCTATTGATGATTATGTATGATATGAGATTTCTTCTCCTAACCTAAGAAACCTTTGAAATATTCAAAGATTTCACAATTTTGGTTTAGGATCAAAGTTTGAAGGAAGATTAAATGAATTTGATCTAACCAAGGTAGCAAGTACCTATTAGATGAATTCAAAGAATACCTTTTGAAGATATGAATATCATTTCTATCTCAATCCTCCTAATACACCTAAACTCAATGGAGTTGTAGGGAGATACAATTGGATCATGTATGACATGATTTGATCAATGATGAATTTTAGCATAATTATCCCTTAGTTTCCAGGTATATATGTGTAGTAGAGACTACAATATATATATATATATCCTTAATAAGGTTCCATGCATGTAAGCTAGAATCTAGCACATGAGAGTGCTACTTCATTAGGAAAATAAATGATGGTGTTGGATACCTACTTTATAACCCTTAGATTCTTAAAAGATCTCATCTCTGAGAATGCGATTCTTAGAGGATGACTCTCTTGAGAATCAAGATGGAAATGAAGTGTAGGAACTCATTTAATCTTGAGAAGATAATGAGGCTCCTGAAATCGGGAACTAAAAGGGCAATTAAAGATGAAACACTAATACTTCTTCAAATGGGTTTGAAGATGTATTCTATGAGTCAGTTAAGTCTGACAATGATCGGACTTCATGTGATGAAGCTCCTGAGGATCATGACATGGAAATATGGATATTAACAATAAAGTCTAAAGTAGACTTCATATACAAATGTTGTATATGGACCCTCGAGGATCCACCTATAAGGGTAAGACCCATTAAGGTGTAAATGGATCTTCAAGAGAAGAGGGAACCTGATGAAAAGATAGAGACCTTCAAAGCACGGTTCATAGCCATGAGCTACACACCGGAAGAGAAGACATTGCTTGCAATGAGACTTGCTCTTCGGTGACCTTGCTTAAAATCATCAGAATATTGCTAACCTTAGCTACACAACTTGACTATTGCATCTTCAATATGTAAGTCAAGATTACATCTCTCTAAGAATACCTCTCTAAGGATATTCACATGAAGTAGCCCCAGGGCTTCATGATTTGGGAAAGTAAGGTATGAAAGCTAAATAAATCCATCTATAGACTCAAATAAGCTTCTTGTTGTTGGAACATAAGATTTAATGAAATTATAAATGTTATAATTTCAGATAGAATCTTGTAGAACCATATGAAACTTAGTGGGAGTGCCATTGTGTTCATCGTGCTAAATGTAGATAATATCCTAATCATTTGGAATGATATAAGGATGATAATAAGTGTTTTATAATCTGGCTATTCCATACCTTGAGATATGATCTCAAAGATGCCTCTTAGATCTTAGTTCTTAAGGTGTTCAGAAGAAAAGAAAAGAGGGTATTGGGACTGTCACATTTGTAGTACACCTTGGACATGTTCTATTTTCTGGAAATCCCAAGAAAGGCTTTCTTACCTTAAGATTGGGTACTGATCTAACTAAAGGGATAACATCTCAAAAAGTCGAGGAAGTGAATGCTAAAACTGGTTGCCCTTTTGTGCATCAGTTACGAGAAGCTGAAAATATGCTAGATATGTAGAAAAGTCAGATGTCTGCCATGCAGTGGGAGTAGTAAACTGTTAGTAATCCTACTATGGAGATAGAACACTTGATTGCAGTTATAACAATATCTTCAAAGATGATAAGGCTTTAGAGATGGTGATCTCTAAGCCTTTTCTTCAAGAAATTAAGACTTTATAGATGGAGATATAAAAGGTCTTAACTGTGAATACCTTAGGAGATAGAGATCTCCAGGAATAAGAGTATTCTGATAAGGATAATTGAAATTACAGACTAGTTATAATAATAATAATTTTTGAGCTATAGTGTCAAGGACACTATTACTGACAATATTGAGTATTGGTTGCATTAGATGCAACATTCGCATTAGATGCGAGCACTGTTACTGGGGATAAGCAAGTGCCGTAAAAGGACTTGGCATAGTCTCGCGGGAACAGAGTGACTGATCAGCTTACCTAGCTATTTTCTAAAATAGCCTATGATTGTCACATGAGTGTGGGTTTAAATGATTAGCCTATTAATGGCTCTTTGGGCTAGTGGGAGATTGTCGGACATGCGAGCCCACTGCGAGCCATCATGGAATAAATGTTATTGCGAATATCCATCTCTGATCTGAAATGAAGACTAAATAATTTGCATAAAAGGTCCCTCTGTACAAATAGGGTTATGTACCATGACCATCTTGATGATCATATAGCTGTTGATTCATTAAATGAATCATAGAGGCTGGTGTTTGGATGAATATCTAAAGAGTTAGATAGATGACTCATCAAGCACCGTCAAATGATCATTAAGAGATGATCTCCAGCCTGAGTAGGAGATGGCAATCCTTTCTCACATAGGCTGATACCTGACTGACCTCTTGATGCAGGTCCTTTGCATGGGAATAGTGATTTGAAGGTGTCAGATTAGTTAGGTCAATGAGTTGACTTAACGAGATCGAGATAACCTAAGTCCTATGTTGAATGTTGTCACAGCATAGGCACACATCCTCTGACCGAAGACAGATGTGTTATTATATGTCTGAGTGTGTACATTTGGCAGACCAATATGTTTATGACCTAACCAAGGTCTATACACCGGCACGCTGGTGTGCATGTAAGGGCATATGAGTGATACGATCTCTCAAAGGGATCATACAGTTCACTTATGAATAGGAAGACATGAGCTCACTCATGAGGTATTGGGACCGATCAAATTCCATGCATGGTCGTCGTGCTTTGGAAGCATGACAAGAGTTTAAAGGTATGATATATGCTTTGGGAAAGCATATGATCGATACCGATTCCCAATGACCAAGATTGAGAAACTTGGTGATCAAACCCTGAAGAAGACAGTGTAAAATTGATCTTAATCTTCAGGTTAATCATAGGTCTTCCAGTATGCAGGATGTACAGGTTTTAGGAATACCTGAGGGTGATGTGATCATAAATGATTGTATAACCATGATGCTTCCATTCCGAGGGAGTGATGAAACAGGTCTGGATTTTAGTGACTCCTCTCAGTAGAGAAGCAATCTGACCTTGGTTCAAGTGTTGGACATTGGTCTAAATGAGACTCAGATGCAACAAGAAGATTAGATTTGCGGTCTTGATTTAATCAAGCATCTGTGGGAGGGACGTAAGATCTGAATTTGAGATGAGATCTCAATATCCAAGTCACTATACGTGGAACAATACAATCGCCCTGTCCTTATCTCCAAGTATCTGCGGAGAAAGCACATTATTCTTGAAGGGGTTCAAGAATAATTCATTTGACGAATTATGTATCCAAGCAACAAGATGATGATAATTAAATGAGATTTAATTATCAAGAATAATATGAATGGGATTCATATTATGAGAATGATTATCCAAGATAATTAAATAGGATTTGATTATCGAGGATTACAGATTATGGATAGTGTTATCCATGATATCTGTGTATATATTATAAATGTGATTTTTATTATATTAGAGAGAGAAGCTTTGTAAATAACATTTGTTAATTATTAATGTGAATTGGATTCACATTAAGTAATTAATTGGAAATGTAATTTACAAATTAGTTTGGGTTGTGAATATGATTCACATATTTTTCAATGACATGATTGAAATATTCAAAAAATTAATTTGGAATTAATTTGGTGGATATTATTGCAATAAAAGTTATTGCAATTCATTAAGAAGTAATAGGATAAAATAAAAAGGAGATAATCACCACCAAAATGAGGTGGCGTCACCAATGACTTAGTCATAGGTGACGCCTGAAGGATATGGAGAAATCCTCAAGCGCATCACGGAAGCGTGATCGTCGTATCGAATACGACGAAGAACGACTAGTCGTACTAGTTGTTCGGAGCAGCGGAATTTTAAAATTTTTAAACCGATGAAACCACATGATCCGAGAACCTTTCTCAAATCGTTTCATCTATAACCACCATCAAGTATAATGCAATACCTCTTGAAGCGTGGTTGATCGAGTCTCTACGAAAAGAGACCTCCTGTCTCAAGTCCGATCGTCGGAGTAACGGCTTGCGAGCGCGGAGATGAGTCGCGGTGTCCTCGCAATCCAAGTTGATCCAAGCGCGGTTGCTCCTGATCTCGTCGCACGAGATCAAACGTCTCCTTCGTGAGTGAAGCACTCCAAGAAGACAAAGAACCGCAGAGAGTCGAAGCGGCAGCACGATGGCGCGGGCGACGACGTTTCTCTCCACCAAGGTGGACGGCCACCAAGAAGAGAGGGCTGTCGTGTATATGAGAAAGAGAGAGAGAGAGAGAGTTTTTGTGCTACAATAGCATGTGTAAAGAGAGAGCCAAGAATGCCTCTCTATTTATAGGGTTTTGGGATCCATGGATCTCAATCCATGGGACACATAAAATCAATGGATGAGATTGATTTATGTTCATCCAATGGCTGAGATTGTTGTTGTCAAAAGCAACAAATTTAGGTCAAAATATATTTGATAAAATCAAATATAATTTGCTCCTAAATTAACCCAACAAATAAGGAGAGAAGACACATGGAGATTTCATCTCCATGTGCCTTCCATGTAGGCGCACACCCACTCCAATTAGGAGTGGTGTGCCGTCCACCATGGATTGCATGGAGATTGTAATCTCCATGTAATCTCTCTCTTATTTATTTGCAACAAAATAATTTGGGTTTTATTTCTCAAAAAATAATTCACAATTATCTTTGAGAATATTGCAATCTTGCCATGGAAAAATTGTGAATCATATTCACAACCCAAAACAACATGTAATTCATATTGTTAATTAATTACACAATGTGTATCCAATACACATCATAATTAATCAACACATATAAATTATAAGTAACTCTCTCTAATACATTATAAATCACATTTATAATATATCATGAATAATTGGATATCTCTATCCACATTATTCTTATCCAAACTAATTAAATCACATTTAATCATATTGGATAATTTCTCATACATCATGATAATTAAAAAACACTTTTAATTATCAAATTCTCTTTGCTTAGATCTTATGGAATTGTTCTTAAACCATTTAAGAACAATGCTATTTCTCCTCAGATACTTGGAGATAAGGACAGGGCGATTGTATGTTCCACGTATAGTGACTTGGATGTTGAGATCATATCTCAACTCCAGATCCTATGGACCTCCCACTGATGCTTGATCAAATCAAGACCGTAGACTTAATCTTCTCATTGCATCTGAATCTCATTCAGATCAATGTCCAATTCATGGACTAAGATTAGGTCACTTCTCTAATGAGAGGAGTCACTAAAATCCAATCCTGTTTCATCACTCCCTCGGAATGGAAGCGTCATGGTTATACAATCGTATATGATCAAATCACCCTTCAGGTATTCCTAATACCTGCACATCCTACATACTGGAAGACTCATGATCATCCTGAAGATAAAGATCACTTTTACACTGTCATCTTCAGTGTTAGATCATTAAGTTTTCTCAATCTTGGTCATCGGGATTTGGTATAGATCATATGCTTTCACAAAGCATATATCTTACCTTCAAATTCATGTCATGCTTCCAAAGCACGACGACCATGCATGGAATTTGTTCAGTCCCAATACCTCATGAGTGAGCTCATGTCTCCCGGTTCACAAGTGAACCTGTATGATCCCTTTGAGAGATCGTATTACTCATATGTCCTTACATGCAAACCAGCTCGCCGGTATATAGACCTTGATTAGGTCATCAACCTATTGGTCTGCCAAATGTACATACTCAGACATATAGTAATACATCTGTCTCTAGTCAGAGGATGCATGCCTAAGTCGTGACAGTATTCAACGTAGGTCTTTGGTTATCTCGATCTCGTCAAGTCAACCCTATTGACTTAACTAACCTGACACCTCTGAATCATTATTCCCATGCAGAGGACCTGCATCAAGAGGTCAGTCAGATATCAGTCATATGAGATAGGATTGCCATCTCCCACTCAGACTGGAGATCATCACTTAATGATCATTTGATGATGCTTGATGAGTCCTCTATCTAACTCCTTAGATATTCATCCAAGCATCAGCCTCTATGATCCATCCAATGAATCAACAGCTGTATGATCATCAAGTTGGCCATGGTACATAACCCTTATTGTACAGAGGGACCCTATAGTGCATTCATTCATTAATCTCAGAAAGGGGAGTGAAAAATAAACAATAACTTTTATTGATAATTTATTCATTACAATAACATTTATTGTAGAAATGGTTCGCCTGAGGCTCACATTGCTAACAACGCCCCCCCCAATTTTAGGGGGTGATTTGTTGTCTCCCTTTTTGTTATCTTGTTATCTCTTAATAATTGATTTATGTTAAATTAAATTATGTTGATGATAATACAACATATATTTGATTTGATATAAATTAATATTGTTGGTTTTTAACCAACAATCATCATGGCCATTGATTGATGCATAGATCAATCTAGCCGTTGGATCTATGAATGCCATGGATTGAGATCCATTGGATCCCAGTCTAATATATATATATATATATATACATACATACATACATACATACATACATACATATAAGGAGGGCAACCCTAGTCTCTCTAGTTATACAAGTTCAAGAGTTGTACACGCCTACTCTTCTCTCTCTCATTCTCGTCCCCTGTCTCTCTAAGGTGGTCGTCCGCCTTGTGTTTTGAGAGAACAAGCAATCGTCTCGACGTTGTTGTGTTGTCGATTCGATTGCTCGTGGATCTCCATCGAGGGATTTCGTTGGACGAAATCAGGAGATTCAAGGCTTGGATCTTCATCGAGTTGCAGGAGGAACACGTCTCATCATCGCGCCCGCAAGTGCCATCTTCATAGATCGGACTTGAGTCAGGAGAATCTCTTACTTTAGAGATCTCGTTATCGCAACCACGCTTCAAGAGGTATTTCTAATACTTGATGAAACAATCCAAGAAATGTTCTTGTGATCATGTGGTTTCATCACTTGATTAAAAAATTTTAATTTTCGCTGCATCTAGCAACTAGTGCGACTAACCACTCTGATCGCATGAGATGCGATCAACACGCTTCCGTGATGCGCTTGAGGATTCCTCGTATCCTTCACAAATCTAGGTAGATAAAGGTGATGGTATACCACTCTTCATCTCAACCTCATCTTCCACTTGACTATGGAGAAGCTACGAGGCATGACACCTCCCTATTTATTTGTATCAATCCCATCCCAGAAACACCTTTTAAAATTGTATACTCCATGGACAGCTTATGCGTTTTCCTTCTTTCTTTTCCTGAAGCTGCAAATATCATCAGGAGGTCCAGAGCGCTCTACGGCAATATCTACTCTTCATTTATCATATGCGAAAAAAATCCAAGCCATCATCAAATTAACGCAATAAAGGCATCTGAGGCGAAACTCGACTCCAAGATCACATGGAAAACAGAGCACGAGGACTGAGGTGCAAATGCACTTGCCTATTTTTTCCCTTGTTGAGCACCTGCTCTCAGCTAAGCACCACTACTGACATTGGCATCTTTCCTGCTAGGTCTGAACCAACGGATTCTCCACATAACATGAGAAACAGATTTTGAGTTCTATACATGATGTCCTCCAATCAATTAACAAATTAGTAAAGGGTGACCACTCAAACACCAGCAATGTTAGACCATCTCATCATTCACTTTTACTTTTTTGTTTTAACAATTATTCCGCACCGGATCATACCCACAATGATTCAGCTCTAACCTTGGACAATAGTGCAATGGACAGGGGTTTATGCCTACAAGGTACCTCGAGGCCGTCGGGCCTTGTACTTGTCACACTAGGGAAAAATATCATCTCTGTTAGGAGCACGAAGCTTCAACAGCAAGACTCTTTGTGATTCCCTTGCATGGATCTCCAAATACCTCAGCAGAAACATCTACACTACAATTTCTTGATCCAATGCATGCCTGAAACATATGATAACGAGATAAACTGAGAAATAGGAGTTGGGAATGGGTTTTGCATAGCTCAACAATTCAATTTATAAGATGCTTAAGCATGGCATTGACACTGTCTTGAAACAAGCAAGGATATTAAAGATGTTTACCTTTTGAACGATAGCAAGTGCCATTTTGCTGCTGCATTTTCCGTGGCTGAAACTACCACATGCTCCAACTGGAGTTCCAAAGCTTGCAAACCTTATTGATGATATTGTCTTCTGGGAATCTGGGCATTCTAAGTGAAGCTTAGCTCCAGGTTTTTTTTCTGGTTGCAAATCGGAACTCCACAAGTCCATTGGCGGCGGATTCAATTCTGATACATGTGCACATAAACTCTCTACCTGTCTCGTGGCAAAATTTAATTGTGTCGGATCCCCGCCCATCTCCTCAAATAATACAAGTGTATTACCGCTTGGTTGAATCATTGAACGAGGAACATGGTACCTACATCACAACAAAGAAGTTACCCAAAAATAAGTGAAAGATCTTTTAATACTACATACGTGGTAGTCAGCGTAATTTACATATGTTGAGATGGTTTCCCGCAGTTTCTGAGGCATTTGTTTGGACCAAATGGCCCTTGGAAATTGCAATTAGAGCACCCATCTTGTCGAGATAAATAAGTTGGCCAGTATCGTCCAATGCTCTGTCCATTCACCCAAGCTTCACCCTTTCCCATGCCTGTGAAGTCTATGGCAACTGGATCACTGCCATCCGGTGCATCAAAGGTTGTCTGCAGTGATGATTAAAACAAGAGTTCAGTAATTGCAATTTACGAAGATGAGCATGCATAAAAAATTATACTGAGAGTCTGTCGAGATATATTTATATATTTATGTACTCTTTATATATCTTTCAGTTCTTCTGTCTATTCTATGTAATTTTCCATACGTCTCTCTCTATATAAGAGAGTCTAGGGCTCAAGGAATAAATATCTCTTTCGTTTTTCCCAACATGCTATCAGAGCGGCGGTCCTAGATCACAGCTCTGAAACCCTAACCCTAAGCCCCATACACGTCTCCTCCCCTTCACGCGGGCCTCTGCCCCTCTCCACGCAGGACGCCGCCCCTCTTCACGTGGGAAACCTCCACGCAGGCAGACACTGCCAGGACCTGTTGCCACCACCATGTGTGCTGAAAACGCGTGCCGCCCCTTCCACATGGACCACCGCCGTCACTCGGCTCCGCCGATCCTTTTGTGCGGGCCACCACGCTCGTCCAATCATGCCATCCTCCTCTAAAAGCACCGTCGCCGCAACCTCTTTCTTGATGGGATTGGTTGCATAAGTCTACACTTGCAATCATATCTATCTATATCAATGTAGACAAGCCCTTGTCTAGTCTTCAACCCTAGTCTTCTCGAGCCGTCATATCAGAAAGTAAGGTCGATATTCCCTCCACAGATGCCTTCAAAGGTCATGCGCCTATCGTAAAGATAGATGGGTCAAACTATGAACTGTGGGTTATGCAATTCATGAGTATGATGAAGTCTATAGGTAAGATCACATTCTTACCTAGGAAGAGCCGACTGAGAAGACTGGGGTTAACACCTCATGGGAGGCGGATGATGCATATGCCAAGGTTTGGCTTTCAGATACATTAGCCATAAAGATCACCAATGACATACTCCATCATCCCACAGCTAAGGCGATCTATGATATTCTTGTTGTTACTTATTCACATGCAAAGAATGAGATAAATATTTTATAACACGATATCTTTACCATCAAGCAGAACGAACATCCTCTCCACTAGCTATATACATCCTTACGTGGGATGTTCGAGAAGCTCTATAACTTCATGCCCCTTACATCTACCCCTGAGCAACAGAAGACTTATAGGAATGCCGCCATGGTTGGTGTGTTTCTGGCAGTCCTTGATCTTGAGTATAAAGTGGTCCGTTCTTAGATTTTGGCAGACTCTACTATTCCTCTTATGGAGGAAGCCTTCCGCAAACTTAGTCGGATCATTGTTCCATCTTCTACTGCCAGCCAGACTTCTTCAGCGATGGAGGCCTCCCGAGGGAGAGGAGGTTCTTAGTTTCGTGGACGAGGACCTCATGGTAGAAGAGGTCATGTTCGTCAGTCCTGTGCCTTTTGCCATCGTTCTGAACATACTGAAGATACATGCTACTCTAAGCACGGGTTTCCTGCTTCTGCTCGAGTGGTTGAGCAGATTGGGCCTCCGACTACCTCCTCTATGAATCAACGATTTGATGATCTTGTAGCTCGAGTGAGGGGCATTATACCTCCGACCAGTCCTACCATGTCTTCCTCGGCATCTGAAAGTCACTCTTATGTGGTTGCTTCTGCCTCCTCTAATACTCAGGTACTACTTATGAACTCACTAGCAGTTGTGGATCTGATGTTATAGAATGGATTATGGACTCTGGTGCCACACATCACTTGTGTGGAGACAGGGATCAACTAACAGCATACAGACATGTTCTTCCAGGGCGCACTGTGGTTATTGTAGATGG
Source organism: Ottelia alismoides (assembly GCA_037367405.1). Taxonomy (NCBI): domain Eukaryota; kingdom Viridiplantae; phylum Streptophyta; class Magnoliopsida; order Alismatales; family Hydrocharitaceae; genus Ottelia; species Ottelia alismoides. Next base: position 238,381 of record JAZKJV010005507.1, read on the forward strand.
GACTCATTCCCCAGTCACTGGACAGGGGGAGATTAGTTTGACACCCTCTAAGCATTTACAGAATGTGTTGCATGCATCTGACTTTTCTATGAACCTGTTTTCTATTAGTCAGATTACAAAGGACTTACATTGTCGACCTATTTTGACCCGTCTTCTCTTGTATTTCAGGACATCCTTACGGGCAAGGTGATTAGGTGTGGCCGTGAGCAAGGTAGTCTCTAACGCTTAACCCGAACTCCATATGCTGGCATTTCTTCTCTTTCTGCTGAACCTGCCTCACCCTTCATGTGGCACTTGCACTTTGGTCATCTCCCGCTCTAGAAAATGTGTCACATTCTACCTCAGATCTCTCCTCACCTGTCCTTTCAATGTGAGGCTTGTCAGTTGAGAAAGCATCATCGATCTACATTTTCTAATCGTCAAGGTCGGAGCAGTAGCTCCATTTTTGAGTTATTTCATATAGATATTTAGGGTCCTAGTCGTGTCCTTGATCATCAGGGATACATGTTTTATCTTGTTGCAGTGGATGATTTCTCTCGTCTATCTTGTGTTTTTCTATTAAAGAATAAATCTAAAGTTGGAGATGTTACTAAAACTCTTCTCATTGAAGTGCAAAAGGTGTTTTCCTATTTTGTGAAAATTGTGAGAACTGACAATGCCTTAGAATTCTATATTCATTCCCTATACAATTATTTTTCAACTTAAGGTATAATTCATTAGACATCATGTGCCTATACCTCCCAACAAAATGGTGTTACAGAGAGGAAGCATCGTCATTTGTTTGATTTTATAAGGACTCTTCTCATTCAGAGTTGTGCTCCACATTCTTTTTGGGGTGATGTTGTTCTTACAACATGCTATCTTATTAATCTTATTAATCGCATGCTCTCGTCAGTTTTGGGTGAGAAAATTCCCTGCTCTCTTTCTTTTACTGAAAAGGAATTGTTCTCACTTACTCCTCGTGTCTTTGGCTCGGTCGCATTTGCCCATCAGTTGTCTCCAGGTATTGACAAGCTCTCTCCTAGGGTAGGGTTGAGCATTGGACCATGCCAACCAGACCCGCTTAGTCCAATCCAAGCCTGAGCTCGCACTTGAAATGGGCCGGGCTTGGGCCTTTTTTTGGGCCCATTTGCAATTTCGGGTCGGGCTCGAGCCCTATAGGGCCCAAACCCGCAAAGCCCGATAACTTGAACCCTACATATAGTTACTAAGATTGATAGCGTGCAACTCTAACAAAGATAAATTATACCCAATTAAAATCACCAAATATACAAGTTTCATATTGTATTTATTTGTTACCTTCGTATTGATATCATCTGCTAAGACTGGAGGGTTATAACTACTGATCTTTGCCACAAGGTTCTGATCAAGGAGAATAACCGTCATCATGATGTTGTTTCCAATAAATCTGGGAACTACTCCAATACACATTTGCTACGAAACTGGATGTTGTGCTTCATTAACATAAGTTTTACGAACTCGTATCAAATATATATAGTGCTATTTTAGATGCAAAATATGCATATTATTTTTAGATGCATTTGAGATAAAAGTTGGGGCATCTAAATGGGCCGACCCGTCCCGAGCCCGACCCAATAATCTTCAAGCCGGGTTCGAGTTTGGATCTATATTTTTAAAAATAAAAGGGCCTAGGACCTAGCCCGTTAGCCCATATACCAAGATGGGTTTGGGTCGAGCCAAAACAAAACCGACCCGAACCCGACCCATGCTCAACCCTATCCCAGAATTGTCAAGTGTATTTGTTGGGTACTCCAAGACACAAAAAGGGTACAAGTGTTATGATCCTCTGCGCAAGAAATATTATGTTTGTGATGATGTCACCTTTTTCGAGTCAGTGATGTCTTTTTCTCCAATAGTTGATCAGTTAACTTCACCGGACTCTGATAATGAAATATACATGCCACCACCGCCACTTTCTTCACTGATACCACCAGCACCACCACCACAGTCACCACCACCACCGCCACCCCCACCTCATATTGTGGTCCCAGTTCCACCTTTGCCGCATCACTATACCCGCCAGCCCACTTCTACTCATGGTCATCGCTCATCATCTAGCACACGTGAGGTATGTTCTGAATACATAATTTCAAACGATGGGTCTGGTGACCTACCTGAGCAGGGATCTATAGAGGAGACAGATGTGTAGGTTGCTAAGTTGGACTTACCTATTGCGCTTCGAAAGCAGAAGCGCAGCTGCACATTGTATCCTATTGCATCCATGGTCTCTTTTGATCGATTGACTGGTTCTTTAAGGAAATTTGCAGTTGCGTTGCCAACCGTGGACATTCCACGGAATTATCAGGAGGCCCTGCAGGACAGTCGATGGAGGTTAGCTATGGAAGAAGAGATGGATGCTCTTCAGTCAAGAGGTACCTGGAGCCTTTATCCGGCACCAGTTGGGACGTTTATAGTAAGTTGCAAATGGGTTTTCACAGTAAAGTAGAATGTAGACGGTAGCATTAAGAGGTACAAGTTCGACTGGTAGCCCGTAGGTTTACTCAGACATACGGTGCGGATTATCTTTATATGTTCTCCCCAGTTGCTCGTCATTTTACCTTACGTATTCTCTTATTTGTCGCTGTAGTCCGAGATTGGATGATTGGATGTTGTTTCAGTTGGATGTCAAGAATGCCTTTATGCATGGTGATCTTCAAAAGGAAGTAAACATGCAACAACCATCACGGTTTGTGTTGAGGGGGAGTGCTCACAGGTGTGTAGACTCCATAAGGCTATCTATGTCTTTAAGTAGAGCCCTAGAGCTTGGTTCCATAAGCTCTCAGACTTATTTGAGAAATAGGGGTTCAAACGGTCGAATGCAGATCACTCTCTTTTTTACATAGAGAACATCTATAGGTATGACTGCAATTATGGTATATGTTGATGATATTCTCATTATAGGAGATGATATGTAGGGAATAAAGAGGGCGAAAGAAGTTTTGGCTTGCGAATTTGTTACCAAGGATCTGGAAGTCCTAAGATACTTTCTGGGATTGGAGTTTCCTCGAAACCAACAGGGGCTTGTGATGACTCAGAGAAAGTATGTAACTGACTTGTTGAGTAATACAGATATGCTTGGATGTCGACATGTGACTACACCCATGGATCCAAGCATGAAGCTCTATGATGATGATACTGATGAGGTGGATAGGAGAAGATACGGAGAGCCGATTGGAAAGCTTCTTTATGTTACCATTGCTAGGCCTGATTTTTCATTTGCAGTCAGTCGGGTGAGCCAGTTCATGGAACAACCTCATCAAGTTCATATGGATGCTATACAGATGATATTAAGGTATCTCAAATCTTCTCCAGGTGCGAGACTGCTGTTTAAAAGGGGTGATTCTGTGACTATATCAGCATGCACAGATACAAACTATGTAGGGTGCCACAAGGGCAAAATATCCACATCAGGGTTTGCTATATTTGTTGGAGATTCTCTCGTCTCATGGAAAAGTAAGAAGAAAATTGTTGTTTGCTAGATCTAGTGTTGAATCTAAGTATAGAGCTACGGCGCAAGCTTGTACACAAATGATGTGGGTTCGAGTAGTCCTAACAGACTTGCATATAGACGTTCCTTTTCCAATATTGCTCGAATGCGACAATCAGGCTTCCTTATTCATTGCTAATAATCCTGCATTACATGAGAGGACAAAGCACATTGATGTTGATTGTCATTATATACGCGACATGATCTAGAAGGGCTTTATTTCTACATCTCAAATCAGCTCAGGGGACCAAACGACAGGCATCTTCACCAAAGTGCAACTTAGAGGGCCCTTCCAAAAGTGTTCATCCAAGCTAGCCTGATAGATATCCATGCTCCATCTTGAAGGGGAGTGTCGAGATATATTTATACATTTCTGTACTCTTTATATATCTTTCAGTTCTTCTGTCTATTCTACGTAATTTGCCCATAGGTCTCTCCCTATATAAAAGAGCCTAGGGCTCAAGGGATAAATATCTCTTTCATTTTTCCCAATAGAATCCAAATAAACCAGATGGAAAAAACAATGTATGAACTCTGTTGCACGTAGCAGAAGCGAGCACACATAAACATGACCAATCAAGCAAATACAAAGCACATAGATTTACAAAGTTCACCTAAAACAGGGCTACGACCTTGGGTGGAAACAATCGGCTTCACTATATGTGGAGAAGAAGAAAATACAAAGGATACAAAAGGATACAAAGAAGCCTAACCCTAAGGAGTTTATATACTACTCCAAATACAAATGGATCCCGGATGCGAACGAATTTGAATACCCCAAGAAAAATTTATTTTGGAAAGAGAGAGTTGCCCCTGCAACCCCACAAGGGGGGGCACACCTACTCCCCTAGTCCCTTCTTAGGTTTGCTGATTGAGAAGTGAGATCCCATGTTGGTAGATTATAGTGTTGTTTTTGTAAATGTTGGGCCCAAACGGGTCGTGACTTCTGAAATGAAAAAAATGATGATAACAACAAGATACAAAAGAGGATGATTGAAAAAAGTTTCTTGTCCCCCTCCCCCTTCAATTATTCTCCCAACTGGGTCAAGTATTATCTTTATCCGATAAGTATGGGAAAATGGGAGTATTGGGTAGATTTCCTCATGCTCTAACATTGTTTGAGGCACTCTATATTATAGGCTCCATCTAGCAATGATCGTGAACTCTCCAATACGAGATCCTTCCAAATTTCTTATAAGAGTGAACCTGCTTCGAGGTCCTTATGAGTGACCCATTTTTCGAGATCTATGTATGGATATTCCTAAAACTTTTGTTGTTTGGACCTTCAGAAAGATGGAGCAGTTTTCTGTCTTCCATGTGTCGGGGATAAAGTTCTCCATGAAGGGATCATTACAATACATATGACTCAGGTTGGTGCAGATAAAGAGCGTACAAGTCAATTGTCCATCCAAAATTCTATACATGGCATTATTGACACTCCAACCCTCTAGTTCTTCCCCACTAGCATGGCATAACAAATAATGTCATCAACATCAACCAACATAATATGCATTGAGTAAAGGTTGTTTATAGTGTAATGTATTCACTGTGTGAATATTTTTTTTTTCAATTTGTCCAAGATGAGCACTTTATGCTCTAGCTTGAGGAAGAGTGTTGATAGAATTGTGTATGGGCCAAATATGTGTCCAATTGGTTACTCCCACATTGTGGAGTGGTGGGATTTGGTCATATTACTATGGCTATATAAAGAGATCCGCATCTCCTCTACTCATTGAAAAACACAATACAATAGCTAACCCTTTGAGGATTTCTCCCATGCTTTCATCAAGGTTCCACTTAAAAATCCTAATCTTCATATTTTTATTGTAAGTTCCTTGATTTGCTTCCGTTTCACAATAACAACAACAACAACAAAGCCTTTTCCCACAATTAAGTAGGGTCGGCTACATGGATTCTTCGCCTCCATTCAGATCTATCTTGGGTCAATCTCGTACTTATATCCAAAAAACTAAGATCCCTTCGTATAGTCTCTTTCCAACACTTCTTGGGCCGTCCTCGCCCTCTCTTAGCCGGCTCAACATCCCAACACTCGCATCTCCTAATCGGTGCATCAGCTGACCTTCTTTGCAAATGACCAAACCATCTTAAGCGGTTTTCTCGCATCTTATCCTCGATCGGAGCTACACCAACTTTCTTTCTGATTGCATCATTCCGAATCCGATCTTTACGTGTATGTCCACACTTCCATCTTAGCATTTTCATTTCTGCTACAGCCATTCTCTATGGAGGGCTAAAATGTGCTTTCAATGTATTGCTGAACAATATTTTTTGAGGTCTTTGTTGAAATTTTGTTTTTGAGGTATCGAGGATTCTGTTGACATAATCATAACACGATGCACTTTAAACAATTTTATTATGAGAGAAAGAGAGTTTGATTAGTACTTCAATAGATTCCACGAGCAAGAGACTACCTATATTTTAGTATAATGTGAGAATCCTAGTGATTACATGTCTCATGACGATATATAATAAATTCCATTTGCAGATGTCAAGTATGACAATGGTTCGAAGGAGGAAATAACATATGCAATATGGAGAACCTTGTAGTTTGCTTCCTTTAATTATAAATAATTTATGGTGTATTAATTAATGGTAGTTAGACATGCATTCAAGCAATCTGATTTTCTTTTTTACATTTACAAGACTGTCAAAATATTTATGATAAAGGTGATGATATCTTCGAATAGTCACGAGTAAAGCTTGTAACTAATTTTATAGCAAAATTTGCATGTCTTATGTATGCCCCTGCAATGATTGGTTATGATGGCCCTCTTTTGCATATAATGCATAGGCTAACATATTATGCAGAGTGACCTAATCCATTCATAGATGTACTGGTGGATCACATTCGCAAATGTTTGCATGTGATGTGCTTCAAGTTCTCCAATGATGGGCTGATGTGTGTATGAATCCAACTAAACTCTTACATCGAATATATTTGTCTTGATAAAGTTGCAGATACAATATGCAATCTTCTTATGACGATTGGATGCGTTAATTTGGTCTCCCAACTTAGCAGTTGGAAGAAGTTACTGTGAAGTTGTATCCATTTGTAGTGATAATTTTCTTTAGGGTGTCATGGTAGCGTAATATATGGTTTTATTTTTAGTCTATACATAAAATAAACTCTTCAAAATTGTGGAAACGTAAAGGAATAAAAAGTTGTATTCCATCTAACCCTAGAGCTCTCTTATATAGGAGAAAAGCTCTATGGGTAAATTACATAAACATGACAATAGAAATGAATAACAGAGAAACATAAATATCGTAACACTCCCCCTCAAGCTGGAGCATATATATCTATCATGCTCATCGTGGAACAACAATGATGAAAAGGACCTCTAGCCAGAGCCTTAGTAAACATGTCTGCAATCCGATCTCTTGATGATACATAAGATGTTGAAATGAGCCCCTTTTGGATCAAATCACGAGTATAGTGACAATCCACCTCAATGTGCTTTGTCCTTTCATGAAAGGCTAGATTATTAGCTATAAACAAAGCTGCCTGATTATCACATTTAAGATGCATAGGAAGAGGTACTTCAATCATTAAATCGGTCAAGACAGATTTGACCCACATCATCTCAGTACTACCTTGGGCCATTGCCTTATATTCTGATTCTGCACTGGATTGAGCAACAACAGTTTGTTTCTTACTCTTACATGATACTAGCGAGCTGCCAACAAACACAATAAAGCCAGAAGTAGACTTCTTGTCATTAGGACACCCAACATAATCTGCATCTGCACACATTGTAACTGAGAGAGACGTATCTCTTCTAAACAGAAGACCTGCACCTGGAGATGACTTCAGATATCTCAGGATCATAAAAAATGCATCCATATGTGCATGCCTGGGTTGTTCCATGAATTGACTTACCCTACTCACAGCAAACGATATATTAGGCCTGATAATAGTAACATACAATAATTTCCCCACTAGCTCTCTGTATCGTCTCTTGTCCACCTCCTCAGATCCGTCATCATAAAGTTTCACATTAGGATCCATCGGGGTAGTAGCTGGTCTACATCCTGTCATACATGTCTCAGATAACAGATCAGTAACATACTTCATTTGTGTCATAACCATACCTTGCTGATTTCGCGCAAATTCCAGTTCAAGGAAGTAACGAAGCGTACCCAGGTCCTTGGTAACAAACTGTTGTCCAAGGAAATCCTTAGCTGCTTGAATACCCTGTTCAACACTGCCGGTGATAACAATGTCATCAATATAAACCAAGATGACCACAATACCTCCTGGTCTCTCTTTACAAAGAGAGTATGATCTGCAGTAGATCTGACAAACCCCTTTTGTTCAATCAATTCCGAGAGCTTCTGAAACCAAGCCCTCGGACTCTGCTTAAGGCCATATATAGCCTTATGAAGACGACACACCATACTAGACTCCCCCTCAGCAGCAAACCCAGGTGGTTGCTACATGTAGACCTCTTCCTACAAATCATCATACAAGAAAGCATTCTTGACATCCAACTGGAAAAGGGGCTAATCGCATACCACAACAATAGTAATAAGAATCGGCAAGGTAGAGTGACGCGCCACTGGAGTAAACGTGTCCGGATAGTTCACCCCATATGTCTGGGTGAACCCACGAGCAACCAACCTGGCCTTGTATCGATCAACTGTACCATCATCCTGATGCTTCACAGTAAAAACCCATTTGCTGTTAACAACAGACACACCTGGTGGAGGATTGACTACACTCTGCATACCTCGCGACTGTTCGCCATCTCCTCCTCCATAGCTAAACGCCACTGATTGCTCTGCAGTACCTCCTGATATGATCGTGGTATCTCTACAACTGACAACCCTACAATAAAGTGCTGAAAATCCTTGGACAGATGCTTCAAGGAAACCTGAGCACCAAAGTCCATCCCATATTTGGGGTGCATTGTCCATGTACGTTTCTGCCGCCGAAGTGTAATAGGGATATCCAGATCATCAACAGGAGTAATAGAGATACTATCTGCACCCTGTACCTCAGTCTGTACATGCAAATCACCCGTGCCATTAGAAGAATTCAAATGCTCAGTACATACCTCGGGCGTATTGGATGATTAAGGAGGCGCATGAGCAGAGGGTCGTCGCTGGTAGACCTGAGGAAAGAAAGTAGGAGACGGTGGTGGTGGTAGTGGTGGTGATGGTGGTGGTGGTGGTTGTGGAGGTGGTGATAGAGTAGAACATGGTAATGACGGAGGAGGCATATAGATATCTTCTCCATACTCTGAAGGAGTAAGTCTGTCACTTGTGGGAGAAAAATACATAATGGACTCAAAAAAGGTGACATCATCACTAATATAGTACCTTCATCGAACAGGGTCAAAACAACGATACTCATTTTGGATTTTGTAATACCCAACAAACACACATTTGACAGCTCTGGGGGAGAGCTTGTCAAGACTAGGAGAGAATCGATGAACAAATGCAACCGAACCAAAGAAACATGGAGTAAGTGAGAAAAGATCCGTCTCGGGAAAACACATTCAAGAACGAGATCTTCTCCCCTAACATCGAAGAAGGCATACGATTTGTCAGATAACAAGCAGTTAGAACCACATCTCCCTAGTAGGAATGAGGAGCATGGCTCTGAATCAAGAGGGTCCTGGTAACATCCAAATGATGGCGGTGTTTCCTTCCAGCCACTCCATTCTGTTGGGAGGTATATGCACAAGATGTCTAATGCACTCTACCATGGGACTTAAAGAATTGAGAGAGTTGAGTACTGCAAAATTCTAGAGCGTTATCAGAACGTATGTACTTGACTCTGGCGGAAAAAATGTTCTTTATTTCATTAATAAAGGCTGAATATCAGGACCAACATCAGTCTTATTCTTAAGAAGGAAAATCCAAGACAATCTAGAAAACTCATCAACAACGACGAGATAAAATCTGTGATCATGAAGATCTGGGATATGATTAGGACCCCAAATATCAAAATGGAGAACCTCAAATAGACCATGACTACTTGGACCCTAACAACTCTGGAAAGAAGACCGATGATGTTTCCCAAGCTGGAAGACCTCGCATTGAAAAGTGAAACGAGGAGAAATCTGTGGAAGAACATGAATCATATTTTGCAGAGGAAAATGACCAAACCGGAGATGCCATGTGTAGGGAGAAACGAATCCAGCATGAAGAGACACTAGCATAAGGAGATTGCACCAGTCTGTAGAGACTCCCTTGCTCACGGCCAGATCCAATCACCCTGCTCGTGATAATGTCCTGAAGCACAAAAGCAGATGAATCAAATATGGCACGACAATGTAAATCTTTAGTGATTTGACTAATTGAAAGTAAATTCATTGAAAATTCGGGAGCATAAAGGACATTCTGAAGCCGCATCGCAGGAATCAACTGCACCTTCCCCTGACCAGTAATTGGAGAGTGTGTCCCATCAGCTATCACAACCGATGGTCCTGTCAGAGATGGATGGAAATCATTCAACTGACTTCTATCACCACATAGATGGTGAGATACTCCTGAATCCATGATCCACTCTGATAAATCTGCCCTGTAACAACTAGTAAGAGTGTATGTTGTACCTGACGCAGATGCTGATGCTGATGCAACTACCTCCGAAGATCCTGAAAAACTTGTTGACCCCTGGCTAGGATGATCTCTCTAAGTCGCGTCGCCCGATCATCAAACCTCTGATCAGAGACATGTGAAGGACCCCCTTCCTGCTGAGTCTGCTCTGCAACATGAGCTGTAGTAGTCGGAAATCCATGCTTGGAATAGCATGTTTCTTCAGTATGACCTGTCCTGCGACAGTAAGTACACGACTGCCAAGGGGGTCGACTACCCCTTCCCCTGCCACGACTACCTCAACCTCGAAATTGTGGAGGTCCTCCCCTAGCACGGGATGATGCCATGGCTGAGGACGTCTGAGACAGTTGGGCTCCACCAAGATATATGGAGAGTCTACTCAACCTGCGATATGCCTCTTCCATAGGAGGTATGGTAGCATCTGTGAGAATCTGTGCTCGGGTTGCATCATACTCATGATCAAGTGTTGCTAGAAATACTCTTGTCATCACTGAGTCCCTATATGCCTTGAATTGTTCTGGTGTAGCTGTCAAAGGAATGTAACCATGTAACTTCTCAAACATACCCCTTAGAGAGGTATACAGGGCATGAAGAGGACGACCATTCTGTTTTGAAGTGAATTTGTCATGCTGAAGCTGCAGAATCTTCGACTCATTTATTGCAGATATAACAGCGAGGATATCCCGCATAGCCTTCGCCGTGGGCTGACTCAAAATGTCATTGGCCATATCCATGGATACCGTGCCAGATAACCATACACGTGCATAGGCATCTTTTGCCTCCCATGAGGCGTTAACCCCAGTCTTATCAACAGGTTCCTCTTGTGTGAGGATATACTTATTGCCATTGCATTGCATCGAACTCATGAACGACATGACCCACAGTTCATAGTTCGTTCCATCCATCTTCACAATGGGTGTTGGACCTTTAAAGGCGCCCAGAGATGGAATATCTGCCTGGACAACAATCTCTATCGACTAGGGTTATAAACTTAGACAAGAATGTCTACATGGACATATATGAAGGTGGTTGTGGGTGTAGACTTAAACCACAACCCCTTCCATGCCTTGAAGGCTCCTTTGAAGGGATAGGTTGTGATGCTCAGGCACGCACATGTGCGCATGCGAACAGGGGTGCACAGACGCACAAGCACGCATGATGCGCAGACGTACGAGGGTGCAGGGAGCGTGGTGGCGCAGGCGCGCAAGTGCACGAGTGCGGGGCGCAGGGAGGGCGAGGGGCGGAACGTGCGGTGGTGACACATGAGGTTTTTGGTGGGGACGAGGAATTAGGGCATAGGCTTTGGTCCAGGACTGTCGCTCTGATACCATGTGGAAATGTAAAGGAATAAAAATTTGTATTCCATCTAACCCTAGAGCTCTCTTATATAGGAGAAAAGCTCTGTGGGTAAATTACATAAACATGAAATAGAAATGAATAACAGAGACAACATAAATATCGTAACAAAAATGATGTGAATCAAAGGTTATTTGATTACATGCTTGCAGTACAAGGAATACACAAGGTCTTTGATTCCTATAACAGAGAGGTTAACATATGAATTGTAATAGGTTCTCGACGTTCCTGAGTATATGGTGTTGGTGATACAGACCGTTGGATGCAGACACGTAATCAACCACCACCATGAAAGTAGGTGAAGAAGAAGATACCGCAATATAATGGTGGTTGATTAGCTTTCGTGACCACCAGAAAAGAAAGGTCAATAAAAAAAGATTAAGTACAACTCTATCCATTCCCTTGCTCTCTTTATCTCTTCTCCTTCTCCCCTAATGCTTATATCGTTGCCTCTCTTATAGTTTTTTATATACCAAAATACAATCTTAGATTTTTTATCACAAGCAATCAAGATATTAATCAATCTTAGTTAATAAAAAATCCAATCAATCTCCATCAATCAAGATCCTAACGAGATTTAATATCACCTATCAAATCTACTTAAGGATATCATGGAATCCAACTCTTATATTAGGATTTTAATTTATCCAATCCTAATAATCTCTCCCTTGATTTGAATTGAACTACAATCTTTATGTCACCTTGATTGTGTATTGGACACTCCTTAACATGTAGTTTTGATCATAAATTATCCTCGTTCAAGGTTCAGAAAGTCGGTATGCAGTATTCGTTCGGTCAGGCGGTCTGGAACGAATAAGCAGGTAGGCAGAAGTATATGCAGAAGTATATGTGGATTATGCGGTTTCTATTATTTTAATTAAAAAATAATTAAAAAGTACAATAATAATTTCAAACATTAGATAATTATATTTAAAAAATATAACAAGGAAGAAATATGAAGTGAAGACTTTTTTTGTACAATATGATATCAACCAAAGCATTTCCAAAAGTCATCCATTTTCAAAAATAAAGACGTTAAGTTAACGGCGGAGAGAGAAAAAATGTAGTAAATTAATTAAAGATAGAAAAAAAGATAGATATCATTGTCCAAATTGAAAGGTAACCTTTTTTTGGAAGTGTAACATGTTTAGTAAACAGAACCTTTGTACTTTAGTAAATAGTGTATTTGTCTACTCAAAGTTAAATATTAAAGAAATCGATCATTTAAATTAAATATATGTTATTTATTCTGTGCAGTCATAAAATTCCATGCAAATCTGACATCTATATTCATTTTATCCCATAAAAGATCTTAGATAAACACATGTAATTTATTCTATATTCATGCAGTTATGAGATAATGTAAAAAATAGAGTTGTTGCCAGAGAATCTAAAAAAATAGAGACTCACTGCTGCTCAATCTAAAAATAGAGAGTTTAGAGTTAAATAGAGCAATGTTCAAACCTTAGAAGAGGAGAAAAAAGATGGCGGAAGAGCAACCTATGTGGAAGTCAAGAAGGTGGTAGAGGAGCAGAGAGTTACCTCTATTACATATGCGGCCGTATATGCGGATTACTCTACCAAGTATACCAAATAAGTAGCATACTCGGTGCGGTAAGGGGATTGCCTCCACATATGCGGCCACCTGGGCCGACTTTTCGAACACTGTCCTTGTTGCGTGTTTTTTTGAAGTAAAGACACCGGTAACCTGATGTTCTCTTCTCATATTACTCAACCTGGGAATAATTGGTGCTTCATCACCCGTCATGATCCTTCCCTCAAGTATGTACATTGTGTTCGACATCCTTGTTCCAGGCATTACCATGCGTGTTCGCAATCTTCAGCTACTCGCCATTAGCAAAAATCTTTGATGACTCTCGTCAGTTTCTCCAAGCGACCATTGTTGCATAATTTTCGAGGAATGCACTTGAAATGTTGCATACTTTTTGATGACATAGAACCCTTCTCTCAACCGTTGTGTTGTCTCCTCGATGACATTGAATCCATCTCTAACTCGTTGCATCATATCCTCTTGACGACACTAGCCTAACTTTGATACCAGTTGTTGGTGATATAAAACACTAGATGCAGATGTGTAATCAACTACCACCAAGGAAACACGTAAAGAAGATTACAACAACAACAAAGCCTTTTCCCACATTAAGTAGGGTCATCTACATGGATTTTTTGCCTCCATTCAGATTTATCTTGGGCCATTCTCGAGCTTCAATCCAAATAACTAAGTTCCCTTCAGACAGTCTCATTCCAACGCTTCTTGGACCTTCATTGCCCTCTCTTAGGTAGCTCAACATCCCAAATATCGCATCTTTTAACTAGTGCATCAACCGACCTCCTTTACAAATGGCCAAACCATCTTACGCAATTTTCTCTTATCTTATCGTGTATGACTAACTTTCATTCTGAACGCATCATTCCAAATACAATCTTTTCGTGTATGACCACACATCCACCTTAGCATTTTCATTTCTACTACTATCTTTCTCTGCACATGCCTACAATTCACATGCCAAAATTCATATCTAGATTCTAGCAGTCTGCGTGAAGAAGAAGATACCATAATATAATTGTGGTCGGTCACCTCTCGCAACCACCAGAGAAGAAAGATCACTAAAAGAAGAACATGTATAATTCTCTTAGTTAGTTACCTTGCTTTCTTCGTCCCTTCTTTCTCTCCCTCGATTATTGTTGCCTCTCTTGTGGTTGTTACCGTATGCCACCACTCAATCTCTTTTATATAGGCCCAAATACAATCTTAAATTGCTTATCACAATCAATCTCGGCTACGTAATATCCAATCAATCTCCAACAATCAAGATCCTAATGAGATATGATATCAAATCCAATCTACCATATTAGGACTCTAATTTACCTAATCCTAATATGTGAAAGTTCAAATGAATGAACAAAATGAATGGATGCAACATTCCTCTGATGAGGATAATACAGATGAAATCCTCTCATATTATGTAAATAGAAAAATAAATTGTTGGAGATGATGTTGCATAAGGAGAGGCATGCACTTCGTTGCTTGAATACTGTAGTATTACTACCGTCTAGATTTATAGAACATGATCATGTACTTGATCCGTTTGAGGACAGATATAAATTACCATAAACTTTCAGGATTTTCCTATGGATGATGGATTGTTGTGAGATTCGATAATAATAAAGATACATTATTTTTTAGATGCATTCTTAGTGCATAACAAATGAAAATGATGCTAACACGGAATGCCATATAAACATCTAAATTTCTTGTACATATGAATTATATAGATGATAACCGGCTCCCACTACCCTTGTTAATTCGATCAAATTAATGGTCAAATTAATTAATAATATTCGTTGCAGTCGGATAATGAGAGCAGATCAAAAACCACTTTCAATTATATTCAAGTTAATCTCGAGCGGCAAATTTTTTTACTTGGTGGAAGTCCAAGGTCGAACTCAGGGAGGCAGCTGTCTCCTTAGGTAAATTCGAAGCAAATTTCTAATGTTCGATTTTCAGAGGGAATATTTTTGGTCTTTTTTGGTTTTTTAATGCAAGACACATGCAAAATCAAGCCAAATTACAAGTTAATTCAGAAAGATAGTCAAATTAATTCCAAAAATTATGAAACTTCGCCAGATGATGAAATATGATGAAATTAAGCTGCCCTAATTTTTTTGGAATTTTCTGACACTAAATTTATTACTTATGAATTAAAAATGAATGCAAGGTAATTTTGACTAATTTAATTTTAATAAATACCAAATCACACTATTTTCTGATATCCAAATTATCCTAGATAGATCTAAGAGTGAAGAATCCAGGAAAATTAATGAACCTAAATTTTCATGTGAAATGGACCTAAGAAAAATCAATTAATCAAATCAGTAGATGATTTATTTAGGCCTCGATATGCGTGCACTTACGATGAAAATTTTATGCAAGGTAAAGGTGATTATTAAAGCTCTATTGTGATTTTTGGAGAATTTTTGGAGTCACAGAAAAATTACAATCAATTAAGAGGTGAAATTGGGCAAAATATAGCAAAAATGAACCAATTAATTAATAGAAAATTCCACTGATATTCCAAAAATATTCGACGTGTCACATCATGAGGGGGAAATGTAAGCTACACCATGCAATTTTTAAAACTCAAAAATGAATTAAGATGAATGCCTAAATATGCGTGCAAAGACTGGGGTATAAATGCAATACAGGAATTAAAATTGCTAAAAATAAAACATGCTGACAAGGACTTTTATGCAATTACCTAGAATGCAGGGGGGTGTGTGCAATTTCTCCACGAATCACGTGCTCCTCACGTGGGGTGCTCCTGGCAGGGACTGAAGTGCAATATGGAAAACCTTCAGGGGCCTCGGTGCAAATAGCCCAGGAGGCACGTGCAAATCACGTGGGGTCCTTAGGCTCGGAGAACTTTGGTGGCTCGGGACGAGGCTTGGGGGGTCCTGGAGGTTCGGGCGTTGGCTCGGAAGACGGATCGGCTAGCTTCGGGGATCCGAGCCTAGAGGTCAGGGTGGAGGCTCGGATCGGGTGACGCGTGGTGCGATCTGGACCGTAGAATCAAGGATGATCCCACGGCAGCTGGCTGATGACGCGTGGCGTATCTGAGTCCGTCAGATCGTTGGTCGATCCAACGGTGCTGGGGTCGATCCTGAGGTGAAGACGTGGCCGATGAGGGACCGTTGGATCTAGATTGATCAAACGGTACCTGAAGCGCGGAGAGGGCGATGACATGGCTTGTTCCTGGCCGTGCGATCAGCCTGATCCAGCGGCTGCTGATTGGGGCGACGCAGATTGCCGGTAGCCATCCGATCAAGATGATCGTACGGTGGCTGGACTTCGTGCCCAACGGTCCCCCGCCTCCTGCGGTGGAGGAGGCTGGGCTCCGGCGATGCTGGGCTAGCTCCGCCCTTCGCTCTCGTCGTCGGTGGAGGTTGATGGCTGGTCTGAGGTATCTCTGAAGATCCGTGGATGGCTGGCGAAGCTTCTGGTGGACTCAGGAGTGGAGGAGGCGATCTGGAGCGCGATGGCGGAGGAGCTCGAATGAAGCTCCAACGAGCCTCCGACCAATCAAAGGATGAGCACCTGCAAGGGTTACAGAGATAGCCGAAGCACGCGAACAGTTCGTGGAGTTGTTGGGACTCGAATGCGAGGCCTGCGAAACGGTGGGGGATGACCAGTGATCGAGCTCCGCCCAGGTGGCGGAGCTGGTGTCGGTGAGAGGTGGGGTGTGTCGTCAGCGTGAACAGAAGGTAGCGCGAAGGTCCTTACTCCGAGGCGGAGCTCGGGAGATGGTCAGGAGGCGGTGAGAAGAAGATTGGAGGAGCAATGAAGGATTCTACCTGGGGAATGGAGCTCAGGTCTGAGCTCCTGGTCGTGGCTCGAAGAACGGTAGATGGTTCTGAGCTCGTGCAGCTCACGGAGGAGACTGCAGCACGGCGGAGTTGGCCGTGGATCTCGCCGGAGAAGAAGCCCCTTCTTCGCTCTACGTCTCAAGGTATTGCTGTCACCAAGTCGAAGGTCGGAGCTCAGGGAATCTCTCTGGAATGGCGGATAGGGGAGAGGGTGGCCGAAGGACAATGATTTATAGGGTGAAGGTGATGGGGTAGCTGGTGACAAGGTGAGGTTCGTGGGAGTCGTGGGTCGATTCTGGTGGGAGTCGTGAAGAGTGAGGGAGCTGGCGAAGATGAGGGAAGAGTGGTGATGGTCGTGGTGACATTGGTGAACGGAGAAGGTGGCTGAGGTGGAGCCGAAAATAGAAAGGGGCGGCCCCTTGCGCAAGATCGAGAACGTGGGAGAGAGAAGGTCTGGAGGTAGGAGACGAAGTCCTAGCCGTTGGATCTTGCGATCCAACGACCCAGATCGAAGCGCCAACGAGTGGTTCCGATAAGATCGAGGGCGCGTGATCTAAGGGCTGTGGAGCTACCACGTGGCGTGTCGAAGGCGAGGCGCCAGCGGACGGATGTGATTAGATTAGGGAGCGTGATCGTAGGGCGCAAAAATGAGCCATGTGGCGGATTGTGGGAGAGGCGCGAATGAGCGATGCAGATCAGAGATGGGAGTTTGATCGGGCGGTTGATATCCTCGAGGCCGTGAACGGTGGAGATCTAGGCTCTTAGGAGCTGATCGGGTGGAGGACAACGTGGCCACGTGGCGCACTGAGGCATAAGGCGCTAACGGATGGCAGAGATGGGCCCAGGGGTATGATCAAACGGCTGAGAAGAATGTGAATTTAGATGGCACAGATGAGATCATGGGCGATATGATGGAGGGTGGAGGATGCGCCATGTGTTGTGATATGAGCGCGGCGCGAACGAAGGGCGGTGATCAAGGATGGGAGAAGATCAGACGGCTAGGGAAAGAGGCGGGCGTGGAAAGAGTTGGGCCGTAGGTTCAGGGGAAGATCCAACGGCCCAAAGCGCGGGCGGATGATGCAAAGGGGAGCGGGCCGCGTGGCGCAATCAGAGGGCGCCACGTGGCCTGCTGTGAGTGGCTACGAGAGGAAATGAGATTGGAAAGAGAAGGAGGCCGAATTTGGAAAAACTCAAAACATGAAAGTTGTAGATCTTGATGAGATCTACAAATCTCATGTTGACCAAAAATGGAGATGAGGTCAAATATGATACAAAAAATACAGGAATACAAATATACACAGATATAGTATACATAGAGGCCCAAAAACCCAACTTCTTCCTACAAGCTCCGAATTGGATGAAATTAGTCTCATTTTAAAGGTCTCTAGATGTGTATTCATCTGAAGGTGAGTAGACCTATTTTGGAGTTGGTACAAGAGCATTATGGACCTTCTAAGGTCCAGGGGTTCTAGGGCTTTATTGGGTGTTTTACAGAGGAGATCTCTGACTTTCTTCCTTATATTATTAAAGGTGTTTATATATCATAAGGGAGGTGTTGTTTTATAGGGGGATATTTTACAAGTGATCTTGGCTTCTTATTTAATGCAATATATGAATGCTAAAATGCAAATGTTATCATTGTATGCATGAATGTTAATTATGCAATATAAGTAGAAATATGCATCTATTTACTCGGGAACAAAGCTCTATTTTCAACTTTAAGAGTGATGAATCACAGATTCATCAACCCCTTATACTTAAACCTTGCTCGTCCCCGAGCAACTAAAATGAAATGCAAGAGTGAAATGAGATTGGGTTCCATACCAAGGTCATGAACAAAAGTTGAAAATAGAGCTTGACACGACCTTTGGATTAATTGTGTAGCGGAACCTTACTGGGACCTGAACTTAAGACCTAACAAACTTCAACTTCCACAAGTCTTCTATTCAAGACGCCTCAACAGTCAGGTTAGAACAAATCCTCAAACGTAAATTTCGGATGACTATGATTCTTACTTGCACTGTGTAAGTGTAAAATAGCTCTCCACATCAGAAATGGCTCAAAACCAGCCTCCTCTAACAAGGTAACTTAATAACCCGATCCAGTAACTCTTTCCTCTAGGAGCGGGGTATTCCCTTCTAAGTTCAAGTGCAACCAGCTCAAGAGGAGGGGGAGAGAAAAGAATGGACGGTAACCAGTGTAGTTACCTATCCCGGGATGCCTGACCAGTGTAGCCAAGTCATCCAGCTGCAAACTTCTTGCTAATATAAATACTCCGACAGGCAATATTTTACTTTTATTTTGGCCTGTCTATTTTTTTTGGAGTTCTTGCATTTTTTTTGAAACTATATACAAGGTGCAGCATGTACATCAGGAGTTTTTCCTCTTGAGCCAGTAGACTATCCCTCTTTTGAAGCATTATTGCAACCCACGACGTCCTGTCCTTAGACTTCAACACCACCAGACTATGTTGAGATGCACTACCCTCCCTAGAGGAGGACGGATGTTTCCACCCGTGTGCTACTCCAAGCTAAAGGATTCTACCTCCTCACCACCTCATCACTGAAGAGCTACGTGCATTGTGCTTGTCCAAGTTAGGTCATTGTCTAAAAGAATCATGCGTGTGCACGAGATATTCTACTTAGACTAATCAAGATGACATGTGAACATAGACTTGCGGACTCAAAGAATTAAGTCACTTGACTTGAGAAATCTTAACTCCAGTTCCTATAAGGTTCCTCTGAAATTAGGTGGATTAAGGTCAAATCCAGTCCATCCTCAATATCTACTCATAACTTGTTTCAGAACCCACTAGCTTTTGACCTTGCATATGCAAGATATGCAGATGAGGTGCAGATGACATGCTATGAAATGAAATGCAAGACTCTTTTCAGATGCAGAGATGATGTGCAAGCATAAATAAGAAGCCTTTATTTTGAACAATATATATATATATATATATATTGACACTCTGGTATACCTCCTATGATACAAGTATTTTATGAGTATTATACAAATTATACAAGTGTATTTTACAAAAAATTTCTCAAATTTTTTACCCACCCATAATTATTGCATAATATATACAAAAATACGCAAAGATACGCAAAGTACGAGCTATGGGTAAAGTATATATGTAATATATACACACCCCTCTATACTTAGTGTGTGCTATGTCCTCAGAGCACGAAAAGAGACTAAAAAGACATAGCTCGGGCTAAGCGTAGGAGAGCTAAAATTACAAAAAGGTATAGAAGTCGTTCCGCCCCCCTATACTTAGGCTCTGGCAGCCTAAGTATGGAAGAAGATCAAAAATGGGGCGGACGAGGGGAAGAGGGGAAATGGATGAATATATACAAGGTGGGCATCGCCCCCCCCCCCCCATACTTAGGCTTTAATCAGCCTAAGTATAGGACAGAAATGAGTATGAGAACCGATGTGATCTGGAGGATTTACAGAGAACATACTCAGGTGGCTCATCCCCCTATACTTAGGATCTGGTCATCATAAGTATAGTCCAAGATAGAGACAGATGAAGCTGGGATGAGTTACTAGAGTCGTGAGAGGAGAGAGAACAGAATGTACAGGAATGATGGTATATACAAGTGAGTCGGTCTGAATCTTTCAAGATGTTGTTGATGGCTGGAGCTCACTGCTGCAAGGTCTCCTGCGCGGCTCGAGGTGTATCTGCTGAATCTGTCTCGCGCATAAACACAATCTCCTCTACATGGACTAACTGCTCATTGGATTCGACGAAGTGTTTTAACAGTTGTCCATTCACAAGGGATGTCGGTGCGTCATCTGCGAGATCTGAAATCTCGACACATCCGCTATCATGCACCGCTCGAACAATGAATGAGCCTGTCCACTTGGATTTCAACTTGCCTTGGAAGGTCTTCAGCCTTGCATTAAACAACCATACCTTCTGTCCAGGAACAAAGGTCTTTCGTCTGATATATCTATCATGCCAACGCTTCACCTTGTCTTTGTACACCAAACTGTTGTCATATGCGCGGTTTTTGACTTCCACAAGCTCATTCAGATCCATTTTTCTCTGCTTCTGCCCAAGGTGTGTGTTCCAGTTGACCTTCTTAATTGTCCATTCTGATTTATGCACTAATTCTACGGGCAAATGGCACAGCTTTCCGAATACTGGGGAGGTTCCTAGCGGTGTCTTGTAAGCTGTCCTATACGCCCATAGGACCTGATCCAAAATCTGAGACCAGTCCTTTCTGACTGGGCGGACAAGCTTTTGCAATATAGTCTTCACCTCCCGATTTGACACCTTAGCCATACCATTAGTTTGTGGGTGGTAAGGGCTAGCGACACGGTGTTCGATGTCGTAGTCCTTCAGGAGTTTCTTCACCTCCCGATTTACAAAGTGGCTACCCCCATCTGATATCATCATTTTGGGAATCCTGAACCTAGAGATGATATGATCTCTGATGAATTTATAGACAGTTCTGCTGTCTGCGGCTCGGGTTGGGATAGCTTCCACCCACCTGGATAGATAATCTACCGCAAGAAGGATGTATTCAAATCCATGGCTAACAGGAAATGGGCCCATGAAGTCGATGCCCCAGGCGTCAAAGACATCACAAATGATGAC
Source organism: Ottelia alismoides (assembly GCA_037367405.1). Taxonomy (NCBI): domain Eukaryota; kingdom Viridiplantae; phylum Streptophyta; class Magnoliopsida; order Alismatales; family Hydrocharitaceae; genus Ottelia; species Ottelia alismoides. The sequence goes on from JAZKJV010005507.1 coordinate 259,824, forward strand.
ATGCTGTATCGGCATCTCATCCTTGGGACCAACGGTTCCTCCCATTGTCTGACATACTGGGCACGACTTCGCAAAGGTGATAGCATCGCGAAACAGAGTCGGTCAGTAAAAGCCACACTGAAGTACCTTCCATGCGGTCCTCTTCCCGGAGTGGTGTCCTCCTGCCTCCAAGCTGTGGCATAAACAAAGGACACTCTGGTATTCCTCCTGAGGAATACACCGTCTCCAGACACAATCCGGTCCTTCAAAGAAAAGGATCGGATCCTCGCAATGGTAGTGTCTCGCATCCGACTTAAGTCGGTCAATGTGGCTCTTGGGCCAACCCTCGGGAACCTTCTTGAAGACAAGATAATTCACGATGTTGGCATACCATGGGAGTGAGTCGACTACAAAAATCGACTCGTCAGGGAAGGAGTCTCGAATTGGTAAATCCTCGGAAGTATTAAGATCTTCGAGACGAGAGAGATGATCGGCTACTACATTCTTCTTTCCAGGTTTATCACGAATATCCAAATCAAATTCCTGGATAAGTAAAATCCACCGAAGAAGACGCGCCTTCGCGTCCTTCTTCTTCAACAAGTACCGTAGAGCCGTGTGGTCAGTGAACACAATTACCTTGGATCCAATTAAGTGAGATCTGAACTTGTCCAAGGCAAACACTACCGCAAGCATCTCCTTTTCCGTAACTGTATAGTTATGCTGAGCGGTATCAAGCACTTTGCTTGCGTAGTGGATTGCAAACGGGACGCCATCTCTCCTCTGTCTTAACACAGCCCGAACAGCGAAGTCTGATGCGTCCGTCATGATCTCAAAAGGTAGAGACCAATCTGGGTTTTGTAGGATAGGTGCGTCCATGATCATTCCTTACAATAGCTTAAAGGCCTCAAGACATTTGTGATCAACAACAAACTCTATATCTTTGCCTAAAAGCTCAGTTAGCGGTCGGGCAATCTAAGAAAAATCCTTAATGAATCTCCGATAAAATCCAACATGCCCGAGGAACGACCGCAACTGTTTGATGTTGGTTGGTGGCTGGAGTCGTCTGATCACATCCACCTTGGCAGGGTCAACCTCCATTCCTCTCTTGGAGATGACGTGCCCCAACACAATGCCCTCCGTCACCATGAAATGAATTTTCTCCCAGGAGAGCACCAGATTAACCTCACAACAACGTTTGAGGACTCGATCCAGATTCCTAAGACAGGACTCGAAGGTCGTCGTGGACCGAGAAGTTGTCCATGAAGACTTCCAGGAATTCGCCGACCATTTCGGCGAATATATCAATCATGCACCTTTGAAAAGTACCTGAAGCATTGCATAACACAAAGGGCATGCGCCTGAAGGCATAGGTACCAAAGGGGCATGTGAACGTGGTCTTCTCCTGTTCCTCTGGAGCTATGGCTACTTGATTGTAGCTCGAGAACCCATCCAAGAAACAGAAGAATTCTTTCCCCGCTAATCTCTCTAGGATCTGATCAATGAATGGCAGGGGGAAATGATGCTTCTTCGTCGCGGCATTCAAGCGTCTGTAATCCACACAGACGCGCCACGACGTGGGCACTCGTGTCACAATCTCCTCTCCATCCTCGTTGATGGTCGTCTGTATTCTCGACTTTTTTGAGACCACATGGATCGGGGCCACCCATTTCGAGTCGAAGATGGGATAAATGAAACCCGTGTTGCACCATTTCTCTATCTCTTTCTTCACTACCTCTTGTAAATTTGGATTCAAACGACGTTGGAATTCACGAGAGGGTTTGGCTTCATTCTCCAAGTAGATATGGTGCAAACACAGAGCGGGATTTATCCCGTGGAGATCGAAAATGCTCCAGCCTATTGCCTCGCTGTTTTTCTCCAGGATCTCTAGCAAGCGAGATTCCTGCTCCCCGGCAACGGCGCCATTTTGATAACCGGCTCCCACTACCCTTGTTAATTCGATCAAATTAATAGTCAAGTTAATTAAAAATATTCGTTGCAGTCGGATAATGAGAGCAGATCAAAAACCACTTTCAATTATATTCAAGTTAATCTCGAGCGGCAAATTTTTTTACTTGGTGGAAGTCCAAGGTCGAACTCAGGGAGGAAGTTGTCTCCTTAGGTAGATTCGAAGCAAATTTCTAATGTTCGGTTTTCTGAGGGAATATTTTTGGTCTTTTTTGGTTTTTTAATGCAAGACACATGCAAAATCAGGCCAATCAAAAATGCGTTGGAGGTATCTCTGAAGGTATCTCTAAAGATCCGTGGATGGCTGGCGAAGCTTCTGGTGGACTAAGGAGTGGAGGAGGCGATCTGGAGCGCGATGGCGGAGGAGCTCGAATGAAGCTCCGACGAGCCTCCGGCCAATCAAAGGATGAGCACCTGCAAGGGTTACAGAGATAGCCGAAGCACGCGAACAGTTCGTGGAGTTGTCGGGACTGGAATGTGAGGCCTGCGAAGCGGTGGGGGATGACCGGTGATCGAGCTCCGCCCAGGTGGCGGAGCTGGCATCGGTGAGAGGTGGGGTGTGTCGTCAGCGTGAACAGAAGGTAGCGCGAAGGTCCTTACTCCAAGGCGGAGCTCGGGGGATGGTCAGGAGGCAGTGAGGATACGCGGAGGAGTGGAATAAATTAAGAGAAAAAATTAAGCGGACGGAGAAGAAGATTGAAGGAGCGATGAAGGATTCTACCTGGGGAATGGAGCTCAGGTCTGAGCTCCTGGTCGTGGCTCGAAGAACGGTAGATGCTTCTGAGCTCGTGCAGCTCACGGAGGAGGCTGCAGCACGGCGGAGTTGGCCATGGATCTCGCCGGAGAAGAAGCCCCTTCTTCGCACTACGTATCAAGGTATTGCTGTCACCAAGTCGAAGGTCGGAGCTCAGAGAATCTCTCTGGAATGGCGGATAGGGGAGAGGGTGGCCGGAGGATAATGATTTATAGGGTGAAGGTGATGGGGTAGCTGGTGACGAGGTGAGGTTCGTGGGAGTCGTGGGTCGATTCTGGTGGGAGTCGTGAAGAGTGAGGGAGCTGGCGAGGATGAGGGAAGAGTGGTGATGGTTGTGGTGACATTGGTGAACGGAGAAGGTGGCTGAGGTGGAGCCGAAAATAGAAAGGGGCGGCCCCTTGCGCAAGATCGAGAACGTGGGAGAGAGAAGGTCTGGAGGTAGGAGACGAAGTCCTAGCCGTTGGATCTTGCGATCCAACGACCCAGATCGAAGTGCCAACGAGTGATTCCGATAAGATCGAGGGCGCGTGATCTAAGGGCTGTGGAGCTACCACGTGGCGTGTCGAAGGCGAGGCGCCAGCGGACGGATGTGATTAGATTAGGGAGCGTGATCGTAGGGCGCAAAAATGAGCCATGTGGCGGATTGTGGGAGAGGCGCAAATGAGCGATGCAGATCAGAGATGGGAGTTTGATCGGGCGGTTGATATCCTCGAGGCCGTGAACGGTGGAGATCTAGGCTCTTAGGAGCTGATCGGGTAGAGGACAACGTGACCACGTGGCGCACTGAGGCATAAGGCGCTAACGGATGGTAGAGATGGGCCCAGGGGTATGATCAAACGGCTGAGAAGAATGTGAATTTAGATGGCACAGATGAGATCTTGGGCGATATAATGGAGGGTGGAGGATGCGCCACGTGTTGTGATATGAGCGCGGCGCGAACGAAGGGCGGTGATCAAGGATGGGAGAAGATCAGACGGCTAGGGAAAGAGGCGGGCGTGGAAAGAGTTGGGCCGTTGGTTCAGGGGAAGATCCAACGGCCCAAAGCGCGGGCGGATGATGCAAAGGGGAGCGGGCCGCGTGGCGCAATCAGAGGGCGCCACGTGGCCTGCTGTGAGTGGCTGCGAGAGGAAATGAGATTGGAGAGAGAAGGAGGCCGAATTTGGAAAAACTCAAAACATGAAAGTTGTAGATCTTGATGAGATCTACAAATCTCATGCTGACAAAAAACGGAGATGAGGTCAAATATGATGCAAAAAATACAGGAATACAAATATACACAGATATAGTATACATAGAGGCCCAAAAACCCAACTTCTTCCTACAAGCTCCGAATTGGATGAAATTAGTCTCATTTTAAAGGTCTCTGGATGTGTATTCATCTGAAGGTGAGTAGACCTATTTTGGAGTTGGTACAAGAGCATTATGGACCTTCTAAGGTCCAGGGGTTCTAGGGCTTTATTGGGTGTTTTACAGAGGAGATCTCTGACTTTCTTCCTTATATTATTAAAGGTGTTTATATATCATAAGGGAGGTGTTGTTTTATAGGGGGATATTTTACAAGTGATCTTGGCTTCTTATTTAATGCAATATATGAATGCTAAAATGCAAATGTTATCACTGTATGCATGAATGTTAATTATGCAATATAAGTAGAAATATGCATCTATTTACTCGGAAACAAAGCTCTATTTTCAACTTTAAGAGTGATGAATCACAGATTCATCAATAGACCGTGAATATTACATCATCACTTCCATAACTTAATAAAATTCTTTCCATTGTTATCCGACAAAAAAACTTAACCTACAAAAACAACAAAACTTACAAAAATAAATACTATTAAAAAAACCAGACTTACCTCTATTTATTTTATCATATATTCACTAGTTTTAATAGCACCAAATATTTAATTATTTTAAAGGAATTTCTACAATATAACCTACAAATCTTGACTAATTATACCAGAAATATTATAATATTAGTAAATACACCATAACCTTTGTAATCTCGCTCCATTTAACACATATTCCTATGTACAAGAGTTCCAGTGTAAGAGCTAGTGGGAATACATAGGTCGTGGTATAATTTACAAAGGTAGTAGTGTAATTACAAAGTCAAATATTACAGGGGTTATAATGTAATTAGGCAAGATTTAGGGATCATTGTGTAGAACTCCCTGAGTTAGATTACTGAATTTCTTTGCAAATTAATAATTTAAACAAGTCGGATTTACATCCAATTCACGACATTGAATGAAAAATAAAAAGGAGGGACCTAAATTAAATAAAACTGTGTTGATCAGTTTTGTGTTTTTCTTTGAGCAAGCAAGTGGCGTCTAGTGCCATAGCATAGAAAACATCAAGTACCTAGTGTTCATCGAGTTATACAGGCAAGGAGGTTGGTATCTTCCAACAAAACTGCTAAATAAAAGTAGGGGCAAGAAAAAACATCAAAAAAAAGGAAAAAAACAAAGTAATCACCAAGCTCAAGCAAACCCCGCCTAGCGACACCATGGCGGCGGACTTGGAGCATTGGGTTGATTAGTTTTGATTTATAGTAAAATTATTAAACAGCTCAGATTTACCTCCAAAATGCACTTACAAATCTAACCAACTTAATAACCTTACAAATGAACCATGAATAAGGGAGGAATGATCGTTTCACATCTAACCCATAGTTAAAACTAGTTTTCTGCCAAACATAAAAAGCATGCTACCCTTGTTAGCCCAGCTTCTAACCCACAACATTTTACCAAATAAAAACACATGTTAATTGTTGGAGGATGCAAGTGACCACTATGGCAATCTAACCCATAGTTAAAACTTGTTTTCTGCCAAACATAAAAAGCATGCTACAATTGTTAGCCCAGCTTCTAACCGACAAAATTTTACCAAATAAAAAGACATGTTAATTTTACCTTGTACCATATCAATGGCTGATTCTTTGGGATATTGGTGAGAGATACCCACTGAGAAGATGATTCTGGAGAGTTTTCATATAGTTTTAGTTCTTCACCTTTGAGTCCAATCTGCACTAGGAATGAATATAAGAAAATTGAAAAAAAAATCATTGGACAGATGGCTTTTCCGTTAGTTGTATATGTCCTGCTTGATTTGTCATTTGTGCTAACTCCTTCCACGGAGATGGTAAGAATTTCTTTTCCAAAGTCCATTTACTCGACAGGTCAGGTCAGGCATGGATGTTCCTTTGTTTAACAGGTCATTCTCGGCACCAGTCAGGGTGCGCCTTCAGTATGAGTGACCTACCAGTCAGTAGCTTAAAGGATAAGATCTTTTGCACTAATCTGTATGTTTAGGATGCAGAAGAATGATGTCATCTTCAGCACAAGCCACCCTCAAGAGAATATAGAAAGCAAATAATAACTTGTTTATCCAGGAGACCATATGGTTCTCTTATATAGAGAGGAGAAACCTAGAGGGTAAATTACATACTAAAGGCAAAAGAAATAAAAAAATAAGGAAAAAGAAGATTAATAGATAACTCTCAACATTGCCCCTCAAGATGGAGCATATTTATATCAATTATGTTCAGCCCGGAAAAACACCTATGGAATGACCCTCTGGCTGGCATTGGTGAAAACATCCGTTGTTGTTTGTTCCCTTGAATTGATATGGAAAGTAGAGATAAAGCCTTTCTGAATTATGTCTCGTGTATATTGACAATCTACTTTAATGTGTTTGGTCTTCTCGTTGGACATTGGATTTGACATTAAAAAGAGCAGCTTGTTTATCACATTTCAACTGCATGGGAAGAGACACATCAATAGCTAAGTTAGTCAAAACGGGTCTGAAGCTCATATGAGAGTTGGTTTGACTGCCCTAACCATGGCGGAATATTTCCGGGATGTTAATGAGCAAGACGTACTTCTATTCATTGACAATATCTTTTTATTCGTTCAAAATACTATTTTGTTGTAGTTGTAAATAAATGATCTTATTGTAGTTATAGATCCACCGCGATCTTGAAATTATTTAATAATGGAAACAACAACCCTAGTCGCCATCTTCATATCTGGTTTACTTGTAAGTTTTACTGGGTATGCCTTGTATACCGCTTTTGGGCAACCCTCTCAACAACTAAGGGTTCGTTTGGTTGCAGGGTTGGGATGAGTTGGGGTACCCCTGTGAATAGTAAACTGAGGAGGATTGGGAGGGTTGGAAGGAGGGGCACCCCGGGGTACCCCAACCCAACCCTGCCCAACCCTGCAACCAAACGAAGGCTTAGAGATCATCTCTTGCTCACATGCGCCATAGCAATGTACTCAGACTCAGTGCTAGATCTAGCAAACCACAGTCTGCTTCTTACTTTTCCATGAGACCAAATAACTCCCTATGAAGACTGCAATGTCGGAGGTAGATTTCCTATCCTTGGGGCATCCTGCATAGTCAGCATCTGCACACGTTGTGATGATCACGGATATCCCTTTACTAAATAGCAATCTTGTACAGGGAGAAGACTTCTGATATCTAAGCCCGCATCCATATGAGCATATCATGCCTGCTCCATCAACTGGTTGTCTCGCATAGCCTCCTGATATGTGTGGGATATCTATGGCTGACATTCCCAACACAAATCTCCTGAAATCCTCTGAGAGATGTCCCAAAGAAGCATGGGCAACACAAGAAAACATAACACATTTATGCCTCTACTTGCGAAGAGCAATGGCAAGATCAAGGTCCTCTGGACCATCTGTATCCTGGTGCCATCAATAGAAACCAAGTTCTTAAAACATACCTTAGGTTTGTTGTATGATGGGCAAGGTACATGATCCGAGGGTAGATTTAATGACTTGCGAATAGAAAAATACGATAATCCTGAGCCACATAAGGAACCATGGTAGGAGGAGGTTCAACACTCGATCTGAAGTACAAAGCAACACGTGCTCAGCTCCTGACTGGGGAACCTATATTGCCCATTATGGAGGCTTACAACCGTCTCAATAGGCTTCTTATCCCACCCTCTAACACCACACATAATCACGACAGAGGAGGTTCTATGCAGTTCAGGGGTGTGGTCTCAGTGGCAGAGGAGGTGGATGTCAGCATGGTCCCTATACCTATTGTCGTCATCCATGACACTCTGAGGACACATGCTATCAGAAGCATAGATACCCCGCATATGCTCGCATGACGAAGCAGATTGAGCCTTCAAACACTACAATTCCTCAGGTAGATCCACGCCTTGATGACATTTTCTCATGTATACGGAAGATCATGACTCCAATTTTCGGCACTACCACTACAAGATCCACAGATAATGTAATTGCAGTTAGAGTCTCTTCGAGCTTCTCAGGTATCACATACACTTTTACTAGTTGTAGCAATGCATATATGACAAAGTGGATCATGGAGTCGGGTGTTTGTCACCATCTGTGTGGTGACAAAGCCTAGTTAAGGTCTTATAGTTCTATACGACCTGGTAGATGGGCCGTTAAATGGGGTTCACCTACCCATCACAAGACAGGAGGAGGTGCATTTGACGCCATCCATGAGCCTGCAGAATATTTTATATGCTCTTTAGATGAACTTGCTTCTATTAGCCATATTAAAAAGGATATGCATTGCCGTGTCATTTTTGACCCCTCTTCTCTTGTGTTTCAGGACATACTCAAAAACAAGATGATTGGATGTGGTCGTAAGCAATGGGGGCTCTACAGACGGGTTCAACCTAATGCATGTGATTCTACTATTTCTACTGGACATGTCCCTCCATACCTGTGGCACCTTCATTTTGGACACCTTCTACAGAAGATGTGTCATGTTCTCCCACAAATCTCCACGTGATCTTCTTTCCAGTGCGAGGCTTGCCAACTTGGGAAGCATAATCGTTCTTCATTTCCACCTCATTAGAGTTGGAGTAATTCCCAGTTGTTTGAGCTCCTTCACTTAGATATTTAGGTTCTGAGTCGTGTCCCTGATCATTAAGGACATTATTTTTATATGATTGTTGTAGATGACTATTCTAGACTTTCTTGGGTTTTCCTATTATAGATTAAGTTTAAGGCTTGGTCTGTCATTAAATAATTTATTAATCTGATAAAGAATATTTTACTACTACTGTCAAGTATTGCATTCTGACAATTCCTTAGATTTTTGCACTTCATATCTAACTGAGTTTCTCAGGTCTCTTGGCATTGTACACTAGACCTCATGTGCCTATACATCTCACCAAAATGGTATTGCCAAGCGTAAACATTATCATTTACTCGATGCAATCAAAACCCTTCTGATTCAGAGTCATGATCCTCATTCTTATTGGGGAGATGCGATTCTCACTGCCTGTTACTTAGTGAACCCATGCCATCTTCTATTTTGGGAGAAAAGGTTCATTTCTCAATTGTGTTTCCCCGAGAAGGATTTGTTCTCCCTTACACTTGTTGTGTTTGGATATACGTCCTTTGTTCACAATCTTTTGCCTAGTCCTGGTAAGATCGCTGTCAGAGCTATCAAGTGTGTCTTCATTGTCTACTCTACCGTTACTTTGATCCGCTTCAACAAAAATACTTAGTCATTGTTGATGTTACATTCTTTGAATCTGTTATGTTTTTCTCTCCTACAGGTGATAGATTGGCCCTATCTGACTTTGATGAGGAGGTCTACATGTCTCCATCTCCTACAGCTCTACAAATCAATGCACCTGCTCTACCACCTCCATCATCTCCTTCACCATTACTGCCACACCTCCACCACCACCCATAGTACCTACACTTTAACCTGTAGCTGACCGTGGACCAACATCTGCCTTGACTTAGTTTTTTCCATGTGTGTTTACTCGCAGGTCTCTCTGTTCCCCCTGCTTGCGGGCCTTCCCCATTGTCCCATGCCTTAGATATGTAATGAACACAATGTTTCTACTGATGGCACTACTGAATTGTTTATGCAGCAGTATTCCTTGCAGGATGAACATGTGCCCTCTAAAGAGGCTTACAAGTTCATGAGATGACATATGATCTTGATGCGCCTATTTCTCTACGAAAGCAGAGATGAACTTGTGCTTCATATCCTCTTGCATCTCAAGTTTCTTTGAGCAGACTTTCAGAGGATTTCAAGAGATTTACCATCGCATTTCAGCCGTTGAGATACCACGGGCGTATCAAAAGGCCATCCAGGATAGTCAACAGCATCTCGCCATAGAGGAGGAGATGGTCATGCTACAGTCATGTGGCACTTGGAGCCTTGTTTCAGCTCCAATTGACGCATCCATTGTTGGGTGCAAGTCGGTGTTCAAGGTGAAGCATTGAGCAGATAACAATGTAGATCGCTACAAAGCAAGACTTGTGGAACGTGGGTTCACCCATACATATGTGGTGGACTATCATGATACATTCTCTCCAGTGGTCAGGTATTCTACTATGTGTATACTTCTTTCAATTGCAGTAACATGGGATTGACTCCTTTACCAGTTAGATGTGAAGAATATTTTTCTCTATGGTGACCTACATAAGGAGTTTACATGCAACAACCACCTAGATTCGCTGTTATGGGGGAGTGTCAGAAGGTTTACAGGCTTTACAAGGCGATCTATGGCCTTAAGCAAAGTCCAAGAGCATGGTTCCAGAAGCTATCGGACTTGATAGAGCAACATGAGATCGACTGTTGATCATTCATTGTTTGTTCAACGGACTCAAAGAGGTACAATTGTCATATTTGTTTATGTTGATTATATAATTGTTAAGGGATGATGAGTAGGGTGTCCAAGTTGCTAAGGATTTCCTAGATCAGCAATTTGCGACCAAGGACCTTGGTAGGTTAACTACTTCCTTGAACTGGAGTTTATCAGGAACCGACGAGGTCTTGTAATGACCCAGAGAAAGTATGTTACAAATATTCTCTCTGAGACATGCATATCATATTGCAGGCCTGTCACTACTCCTATGGACTCGAATATGAGGTTGTAGGATGATGACACTGAGAAGGTAGACATGAGGAGATACATAGAGCACATTAAGAAGCTCCATTATGTGACTATCACCGTGACATATATATCCTTTGTAACAATAAAAGTGAGTCAGTTTATGGAGCAACCTAGACAAGCACATATGGATGTAGTTCATATGATTCTGAGGTATCTGAAGGCCTCACCTGGCACTGGTCATTTATTCCGTTGAGGTACATCCCTTACTATTACAACTTGTGTAGATGTAGATTATGTGGATGAAGTCTACTTCTGGCTTTGCAGTGTTCATAGGGTGTTTCTTGGTATCATGGAAGAGCAAGAAGAAGACAAGGGTTGCCATATCCGGTACATATTAAGAATACAAAGCCATGACACATGCTAGTACATAGATGATGTGGGTCAAATCTGTTCTTATTGACCTAACAATTAAGGTGCCTCTTTCCATGCACCTCCAATGTGACAACCAGGCTGCTCTCTTCATCGCCAACAACCTGGTCTTTCATGAGATGATCAAGCATATCGAGGTGAATTGTCACTACACTCGGGACATGATAAATAAAGGTCTCATCTCCACTACTCATGTTAGCCCAGGAGATCAGACATCAAATGTGCTTACCAAGGCCCTAACCAGAGGGCCTTACCAGCGATGTCATTCTAAGCTGAGCATGATTGATATCTATGCTCCAGCTTAAGGGGGAGTATTTAGATACTATTTATCTTAAGTTTCTTTTTGCATTATCTATTCTTTTGGTTCTCTTTATGTGATTCACCCATCAAGTCTCTCCTATATATAAGAAAACCTTAGGGCCTCATGAATAAGTGATTGATTATTTTCTCTTCCACAATTTCTACCTTCTTGTTCATCATGTCAGAGAACAAGGGTGACGTATTCTCTTTGTCAGGTGCCTTCAAGGGCCTGCATCCCATCGTGAAGATGGATAAGACCAACTATGAGTTATGACACATGCCGTTTTTAACCCTTATGCCGTGCAATTAGAAAGAGCACATTCTGACAAAAACCAAAACCGACAGATATGACTGGGGGACACTACGTTGTGGAAGTAAGATGATGCTTACGTGTTTGTTTGGCTCTCTGAGACTCTTACCACATGATTACCAACGACGTTGTCAACTAGCCCACTGCCAAGGCAGTGTGGGATATTATGGCAGTCATGCATGCCCAAGCAAAGAATGATGCCAAGATTCTTCAGCTACAATTTGATATATACACGACCAAGCAGAATGGTTGTCCTTTTATACATTAGCTTTGTGCCATGTTTGAGAAGCTTCATGGCTTCGTGCATGTTACCACTTCTACGGAGTAGCAGATGGCATACATAAACTCCACAATGGTTGCAGTTTTCTTCGAGCTCCTCAGGTATAGAGTATGCTTTTACCATATGTAGCATGGCAGATAAGACATTCGGTGCTTCTTAACCTCTATGTAGCGACAGAACTTATTCAACTATTTGACAGCTTGGGAATCATCACCGCTCTTCGTTCCATGGTCGTCAGAGGCATAGAATTAGTCAACTATCTGAGCTTATTCATCTAGATTTTTGGGGTCACAGTCGTGTTCCTGATCTCTAGGGATATTGTATTTATCTTGTTGGTGTAGCTCATAATTCTAGACTTTCTTCGTTTTTTTTGTTGAAAAATAAGTCTTAAGCTAGGTGTGTCATTAAATCTTTTATTAATGAAATAAAGAATATTTTTGCTGCTACTGTAAAGTTTATTCGCTTTGACAATACCTTAGTATTTTGCATGTTACAACTATTTGAGTTCTTCAGGTCTATTAGCATCGTACACTAGACCTCGTGTGCTTACACTTCTCTGTAAAATGGTATTGTCGAACGCAAACACCGTCATTTGGTTGATATCACCAGGTAATTTTGATCTAAAGTCATGCTCCTCACTTTCTCTAGGGTGATGTGGTTTTCATGCTTGCTACTTGGTGAGCCACATGCCATCTTCAATCCTAGGAAAGATGGTTCCTTTCTCGATTACATTTCCTGAGGACATGTTGCCTTTGTTCATCATCTGAGACATGGTCGTGACAAGCTCTCTCCTAGAACTGTCAAGTGTGTCATAGGCTACTCACGTACCTAGAAGGGGTATCATTATTTTGATACAATTCGATGGAAGTACTATGTTAATGCTAATGACACCTTCTTTGAGTCTATTAAGTGTTTCTTTCATACAAGTGACAACTTGACTCTATCTAACTCTAGAGAGGAGGTATATAAGCCTCCCCCTACGGTTGTACCATCTCCAGTACCTACACCGCCTCCATTATCCCCACTACCATCAATGCCTACACCTGTACGACAACCCGGTATCTTGGATCATATCTTACCACATTTCTATGTTCGTAAGCCTCACACAGTTCCCCCTGCTTATAGGCCTTCCCTATCATCCAACACGTACCAATTATGTAATGAGCACATTATTTCTACTGATGGCATTAGTAATTTCTTCATGCAGCATGATTCTTTACAAGATGGGAAGGTGCATTCTGAAGAGGGTAGTTTACAGGTTGAGGAGGAGGTAGGTGATCTGGATATGCCTATTTCTCTGGGGAAACAGAAAGATACTTGTGCTATATATCCTCTTGCAACCCATGTTTCCTCGAGCCGACTCTCGAGGATTTCAGGAGATTTGTCATGGGACTATCAGCCGTAAAGATACCACGAACATATTAGGAGACGTTACATAGTCAATCATGTCTTGTCATAAAGGGGGGAGATAGATGCATTACAGTCACGTGACACATGGAGCATTGTTAGAACTCCTATAGGATCGTCCATTGTAGGATGCAAGTGGGTGTTCATGGTGAAGCACCACGCAGATGGAAGTGTGGATTGCTATAAGGCAAGAATTCTGGCTTGTGGGTTCATCCACATATATATTGTGAACTATCAGGATATCCAATAACTCAACATTCTAGATTGTGGATCCTTGATTGAAGGTTATAGCTGATGGAAGACTATCTATATTAGCTCTTTATCCTCATAGATAAGCAAGATTTTTTTCTCCTTTCGCCTTAATCAAACTTTTGTGTCAGAGTCTCGACCCCTGTCAAAGCACCTCATGCTTCAGAAAACAGACTTCTATGCTTCAAGAGCTTTGAGCTTTTTCTGATCGTCTTCGAGCAAGTCCTTCAGTCAGCTGAGGCAATCCCTAGCTCTTTTCTATCGTGAAGACTCTTCACGATCCCGACATTTAAGGGTAGACCCAACCCCATCCCTGGGAAAGAAAAAGGTAGCACCGAAGAAAGGAAAGAGCGAGATGGTTGTTTTTGTTGTTCCTGCGATTTTTGTCCTCTTTTTGGCTTGGGTTTATTCCCACTACGCTATCAATTCTCACGGATGATTCTACTGCAAGGGGAACTAGACCTCTTTCAGAACGCCCTCTTGTTTGTCCTCTCCTCGCTTTCGATACAAACCCAACGAGACCTCGTTCACAGGAAATCCTTATAACCATGAAATCCACCCTGCCTGGGCAGATGAAAGCGACTTTCCTTGCGATGGTGCAATCCTCATCCTTTCGCAAAAATATATTATAGTCCTGTCAGCTCCCAACTATATAGTATATAGTTGGGCCCTCAAGAAAGGGAACTACAGGATCCCTATAGTGGTTTTAACTAATTCCCTCAAAGCCATGTCATCCTTATCTTAGATAAGACCTAGCTCGCACATTTCTTTTTGAATTGGGTGTGAAGCAGTGTCAAACCAAAATACCCAACAAGAATTAGCTCTCCCTGAAACTAGATATATAGGTCGCACCATCCTTCACAAACAAACCTCCAACTATCAAAGAGGAATTCTTATCTAGGGGAAGAATCGTCGAGATTTCAACAATGGAATCCATCTTCATATAATCATGTACGGTAGTTATGTAACCATTGGAATAAGAAAGTAGTTGGTGTGTCCCTACATGTCCGCAAGGTACTATAAAAGCCTTCCAAGGTCGGGAAGCGGGGGTCGAACACAGCCCCTCCCGTTCTAGTTAGAGCGAAGAAGTCGACAAGAGGACAGAGCTAAGTCCAGGGTAGGCAAGGGTAGAGATAGGTAGGCATTCTTGCCTGGAGTCCTCAGCTTCCGTAGATCAAGCAAGCAAGCTAGACTGACCTGCTGCTTTGACAGAGGGCTATATATGTAGGAATTGCTGTAGAGCTGAAGAGAATACAAGGGACAGTGCGAGATCGTCCTCTCACCAACTCAGCCTAGTAAGCACCCAGGCAGGAAATAGGTTGTCCTTAGATCGTCTGATTGTACTCTTCTGGCATTTCCTATTGAGTTGATAACAAAGGAGACTCGCTCGGTCTAAGTCCGTCTATGATCTCGAGGCTTTTTGTGCTTTTTTTGAGCTCTTCATTTTCTCCTAGGTTCTCGCTCTTCTTGACACAGGCAAATACTAGTTCCGCCACTGACTCATTCCTATAATCAACGATCAATGGCAACTACTAAAAAGGACACAATAGGCACCGCCACAAGTACTCCCCTCATCTTAGAGCTACGTATTCATGTAGCATCAATAAAGAAAGCAAGGAAGTTTTATGTCGCTTAGAAGCCTAGGCATATCCACTCTAGTACAAGACAAAAGAAAGTGGCTGATGGAAAAGAAAGCGAAGAAGCTATGTTACAAGATCTTTCCCTCAATCTAGTACTACTTCTCAAAAGAGCAGGCCTTTCACCTACAAGAATCATACCTATTTTGACCGGCCTCCAACTGAAAAGAAGGGAGCCGACCACTGGCCTAATAATCTCTCGATTCGTCATTCAAGATTGGGTACGACCAATGACCAGGGATGAGGCAAGCAACAAGGGATTGGTTGAATAGCACAGATGCGACCGGGAATGGGATATGGAATGGAAAGAACGAAAGTGATGATCTAGTGGAAGGGCTGGATTGACCAGCGTGTGTGCCAACTACAAGCCTTCTAATAATGCCCTATTTCTTGCTTTTTCACCTCTGGTGCACTCTTTCCCGTAATTCACCGATAGAGAAGAAAGAGATAAGCGATCAGACTAGACCAAGCGGACCAAGGTTTTGCCAAGCACGCCTATTACTGTGCCTATATTACATATGCGAAAGCGATGCGTCGAAGAACATCCTTATAAAAGAATGAATGGGAAGCAGGCACATTCTCTTCCCCTGGTAGCTGAAAAAAGACGGTCATTTCTTAAAATATCCCATATATGTAGGTGGGAACAGGGGAAGGGGGTGGATTTCTCCCCATGGGAGAAAAAGTAACAATACAGTCTATAATGCTTCATCAGCGGGTATAGTAAATCGAATAATACGTCAAGAAAAGGGTGGATACAAAATCACCATAGCTGATGCATAGGATGGACGCCAAGTGGTGGATATTATACCTCCATGACCAGAACTTCTTGTTTCAGAAGGAGAATTCATGAAACTGGGGGTCTTTCCGAGAGTCCAGAACCAAGGGTATAAGCACAGAAAGAGAAGCAGACCTTAGCAAATAACCTAGCAGGGGCACTTAGGTTGGGTGTGCGGTGCGGGAAAGATGTCTAAGATCGTCCTACCAATTATTATATTGTTATATAAGTTCAAAGCTTGAGTTCTAATATAATAAATAGTTGCCCTTACTGCCCTTGCTACTGCTTTATGCTCTTCCAAGAAAAAAGAGAATATATCAAAGGAAGACTCAAAGTCCAGTAGGGGAGCGGCGGGGCAGACAGACCGCTCTCTAAGAGCCCCCTAGGTGCTTAACTCCTAGCTCTAAGTCTAGGACAACCGACGTTCCTCAGAAAGGGCTGCATAGGTGGAAGGGTATAGCAACCCTAATCGAAAAGGCAACGACCAAAGACGACGAAGCTTCCTTATGGGACTTTCTCTTTGGATAAGTTACCAGGGTTGGATAGAGAGATGGAATAAACTATTGACTTGATTTTCGCCAATGTGAACACTCCCTACATGATGGCACCACCCGAATTACGGGAAAAATAGACACAACCACCAGGGGCGACTACTTCTTCGCTTTTCTGTTGCAGTGACATGAGACTAACCCCTATATCATCTTGACGTGAAGAATGTGATTCTCTATGGTGAGTCGGTGACCTACAGGAGGAGGTCTACATGCAGCAATCACCTGGGTTTGTTGTTGAGGGGGGAGTGCCAGAAGGTTTACAGAATTGATAAGGCGATCTATGGTCTTAAGCAGAGTCCAAGGGCATGGTTCCAGAAGCTCTCGGATTTGATAAAGCAACAGGGGTTCATGAGATCGGCTGCAGATCATTCACTTTTTGTTCAGAGGTCTTAGAGGTATAGTTGCCATACTTGTTTATGTTGATGTTATCATTGTTTCAGTGGATGATGGGCAGGGCATCTAGGTTGCTAAGCGCTTCTTAGGTCAGCAATTTGTAAGAAAGGACCTTGGCAGTCTATGTTACTTCCTTAGACTGGAGTTTACTAGGAACCAATGAGGTCTCGTGATGACCCAGAGGAAGTACATTAAAGATCTTCTCTCTGATACAAGCATGGCATATTGCAGGCAAGCCACTACTCCCATGGGCCCGGGCATAAAGTTGTATGATGCTGATATTATAGAGGCAGACAAGAGGAGGTACATGGAGCTCGTTGGGAAGCTCTTATGGTGATATCACCAGGATGGATATATAGCGATAAGAAGAGTATGTCAGTTCATGGAACAACCTAGACGGGCACATAATTATGCAATCCATATGATTCTGAGGTATTTGATAACCTCGCCTGGCATTGGTCTTCTATTTAGCAGAGGCACATCCCTTGCCGTTACAGCTTGTGCAGATGCAGATTATGTTGTGTACCTTGGTATCATGGAAGATCTAGTGCAAAACCAGAGTACAGAGCCATGGCACATGGGAGTACATAGATGATGTGGGTTAGATCTATTCTTACTAACCTAGCAATTGAGGTGCCTCTTCTCATGCACCTTCAACGTGACAACCAAGATACTCTCTTCATTGCCAACAACCTTACCTTTCATGAGAGGACAAAGCATATCGAGGTAGACCTCTACCACACTCGAGACATGATTCAGAAAGGCTTCATCTCCACCGCTCATATTAGCTCAGAAGATCAGACAACATACGTGTTCAGGAAGACCCTAGCTAGAAGGTCATTCTAGAGATGATGAATACATGTATTCTCTTTTCTTTCCGTTTATGTAATTTGCTCAACAGGTTACTCCTCTATATAAGAGAACCCAAGGCTTCATCAATAAAAATTTCATTATTTTCTCTCAACGGGTTTTATTATTTATGGAAAACAATATAGAGTATACATAGAACTCTAACCCTAAGGAGTTTCTATATTACTCCCAGTACAAGTCCATGTTGAAAGATCTAAATATTTATGCCGGCTGTCGGCTACTTAATGCAAGCCCCCACAAGGAAGGATTTGAACTCTGGTCTTTTGGGTGGTAGGCACACTAAAGTGGGTTTGCGTGTGAGGGCATCCTTTCTTGTGTTTATTTCATTCTTTCCTTCTGTTGAGAAGGACTTTATATGTAAATCATTCTATTCATAGTCATGTAATTTTCTACACATATAATCAGTTATCATATTTCTCATTGACAAGAGATAACGAAGAAATCATACTATGGAGTTACTTCTATCGTCGAGTGGGTGGGTTGGTTTTCTGCTATCATGAACAACTTAGATCCGATTTCTCAATAATATTGATGCACTTGTTTCTGTTTATCTATTCTATGCTTCTATATATTTTAGACTCCTGGAAGTCTCCAGACTCATTGAATGTTGTAATTATGAAATGTGTTCATTGGGGCTTTTCATCAAGGAATTTGGCGCCAGCATGTCTTTCATCATGAGTTTGTGGATGCTTTTGATGCAACAGATACTCCTAGATAAGGGTGGCAATCCTGTCATTGCTGCCACTCTAGGGCAACAACTTCTCTTACACTGGACTGCCACTGTTACGCTGTAGAGAAATTTAAGGATATACCTGGTATGTCCACTGACTCGAAGATAGATTCCAGGCAGCTCCATTTCCACCAAGGGTGACAGGGCCAGTAATACCAGCACCCAATTCATCAAAAAATGCACCATAGTTCTGACAACATAATGATTTTTAGCATGAGTACTTAAGCTACTGAGGTAATAAAAATGGACAAACAATTCTAAAGGAAAACAAAATGATGATAAGAATGGATGACAACGTAGCAAAGTTTAAAATTTTCTATTTACCTAATTTAAAATGAAAAAATATGTAAAAAGAAACCTCAGAATGGAAAAATAAACTAGTTTAGAGACATTATAGGCTATTAATGCAAAAAAGTATAATTAAACCATAGCCTACAAAAACAATGAAAATGAAAGTGAAAAAGAGAATTACATGGTTAGGAACGAAAAGAGAAACAGTTCTAGTCCTGAGAGTTGAAGTTATTTTCGAATACTAAGGGACTTAAACAAACCTGTAGTCCAACTGTCACGCTCAAAAGATCTATACTGTTGTTTCCTTTTAACAATGAAATCTGTTGATCCAGAGCAACCTTTGCATTGTTGACACTTCCGAATACCACGGACTACATATGATCCAATAGTAAAAGTCATGCAAACATTGACCTTATAAAAAAAGTTCAGATGATAAACATGTTGATTTCATGTGTAGATTATAGAGACTTCCGATTAAGGTTACCTATAAGGTTTCCATTAACGAAAACATGAAGGACATGGCCAAGTGATCTGATGTGTAGAGGGGTCAGACTACCATTGGAAAGGAAGAGCTCGTCTCCCTTGATCTCAAAACTACAGAAATGAATGCATGAAATTGCAACATAATATAACATTTTTGAAAAACTAACATACGTAGGAAATGAAAATGAATACCTTACTGAATACCACAAGTAATCACTGGTATCTGCTGTTGTACTAATTTGCTCCAACAAACCAGTTCTCCTAAACATGCTGGCCTTTGAAATACCGACTGGTTCAATAACCCAGCTCCAGCCTGATTGAGATATCTTGTTTGGAATCATAAATTTCATCCGAAGCATGAAAGGTAGGTTTGAAGTATGCATCCTCTAATTTGTAAACCTGGGAGTTTATCTGTACAAAAAATAATTACATTAATTTAAAACGCTTTTCATGAATAGCAGTTGACGGGCTTGACTTATTATCATGTTAGTTCTTTATGTTAGCTTATTTGTTGTTTTCAATAACTTTGTACCCAGGATATCATAAAATATGTCCAATCGAACCCCCGACCAATCAATCTGGCCTTGTACCCAGCAACGGATTCATTCGGGATGCAACTAATTGTGAGCCGCCATTCCTATTCAACTACCATGTAACCAGAAAATGGGTCCACGAATATCCAGGTTCACCTGGATATGAGACTTAGTATCTCCTTATCCGACGACCCTTCCACCGAGGCCGAGGAAGAGGTTGCATGTGAGAAACAGGGATTTGAACTGCCGACGATCCCTCTATAAAATGCATATAGCTAACAGTGGGTTTGTGAAGGACATTGCCTTGGACATCAAACTGTAATATGCAATTGCGAGCATCTTCTCCAGAGCAATCAGAAAAGTAAGATAGTATGCACTATATGTTTTTCTTGCAAACACGTATTAAACTTAGCATCAGTACGAATATCAGGTGAAGATAATGGTTGAGACAGAGAAGGGGGGCATGTGGCCATCTTGCATAGGGAAATCTTTTAGATTACAGGATAAAGCACATGATATACAAGAGGAACATACTCTACGATGTCCTGCAAAGGATTAATTTATGCCACATGCAGTAAATAAAGATGGAATGAACTCAAGAAATTAATGTAAGTACTAACATAGTGACAAGGAGAGTTTGGCTCAAAACAGTGGCACCCCTTTTGATAATGAGCATACCCAACACAGACGTGACTAACATCTCGGTGCCAACTTGTCCCTTCGGGCTCTAGATGATATACAAAGGCAACGATATTGACAGCATTCAAGGGGATACAATAAAAAGAATGGTTATCGAGGTACACGACTTCACTAGAAAGTTTCTCATCAATGAATGAAGACAGGAGTTGCGAGTCAGGGAGGCTTGGGTGGATGGTCAGTGGATGTTCTGCTTCTCTTCTCCGTTATCCGATTAGAACTGCAGAGAGTTTCTACATATGGTGTAGGAAATTGTGGGATTCCTGGAACTGAGCTAAGGCAGGATCACTGAGTATGACGTGATGGTTTTTTCTCTATCAAGAAGGTCTACACGGCTCTCACGTGACACGACTGAGAACGGCTCAGCCCTGGGCGATACGGTGAGGCAATGCTGGCAGATTTGGGCTCTGAGAATCCCTATGAAAATCAAGGTTTTTGAAGGCTAGAAGATCGGTCTTCTTCTCGATGGATGACACTTCATACTCCATGTGTCGCGCCGCGGTGGAGGATTGGGCCATCTTTTATACTCATGCAACTACATCTGACAGATCTGGCAGGAGATGGGTGTTTAGTGGGTGGATCTCACCTCACATGTTGGTTTTTGGACTGCTCTTGTTGCCAATCAACTCAGGCCATGACAAAGCTACTACGCCCAATTGCCATGGTCTAGGCGATTTGGTTGTCACGCAATGACATGATTTTCTGCAGGGACTGATTTTACGTGGATAATGTAATTCTTCTCGACATCTTGCTTCTTGAAACATGGCATTTGTAGCTATTTCCTTTTTATTTTTATTCTAATATATTTTGGGGTGGACAATCCAGAATGTTAACCCATTTTTTGATTCAAAAATATCAATGAATAAAAGATAGAAGATGATGTTATGAAACACAAAAGCAGAACACACACAAACGATCAATCAAGCAACTATGAAGATACATGGATTTACATGGTTCACCCATAGTTGGGCTACATCTTTAGACGGTGGCGATCGGTTTTCACTGTGTGGAAAAAGAATACAAAGGATTCAAAGAGCCCTAACCCTATGGGGCTTTATATAATACTCTTGGTAACATGAATCGTACATATGTATCCCCAAATATGTCTGAATGCAAATGAATCCCTAATACAAATGTGTCTGAACACCCAAATAGAAAAGGAACCATTAATAAACACATTTCCCCATGGGTGTTGCCCTCGTACTCTGCGAGGGGTATGGGTGCACCTGCTCCCCACTAGCAACTCCCCCTACAAGGCTCGCTGCACTCACATCCTTGCTGCGAGATCCCCGTCTAATGGGGACAATTCTTCAATCTGGTTCAAATGGTCAGGATTCAATGCATATCAACCAAGAACATTATCTTTATATGATGATATAACTCTTTTCTGAAAAATAAGATCCTGACAACATCAAGAATATGATAGTATTTGCATTCAACAACACCATTGTGTTAGAAACTATGATAGCAATACACCCGATGAACATTAGTAAGAGAACGGTAAAAAAATGCAACTAAGATATGGGAAATTTTATGGTATTATTAAATTTATCAATTTCCATTCATTACTCAAACAAGACTGTAACTCAAATAATAGACCAAATTGAACAAGACTGTAAACTCAAATGTTAAAATAGAATAACTCAAACAATGAATTATTGCGGCGCTCAAATGTTAAAATAGAATAACTCAAATAAGGAATTACTACAGCGATCATAACAACTGGGAAATCTATTATGATGATGCTTCCAAAGTTGTGAAGCCTCACACTGGAAATTGGATTGAGGAGAGATTTTTGGGAAGGACTTTGCAGAGCACCTAAAGGGATAAATGACCAAAAAAAAGATGCCACAAGTAGGAGGAAACTAGTCTAGTAGGGATGGTAGATACCAGCAAAAGGAGACTGGTCAAATATGTAGAGACCCCCTTACTCAAGGCCACATCCAATCATCCTAGCTAGTGTGGTGGTGGTTGGGGGGGGGGGGGTTATTCTGCGGCAATGGGGTTGCATATGACGGTTCTTCAACCTGGTTCAGATGGTTAGTGTTGGAAAAATGAAAAGAGTTGTTTATTCCATAAGCCCTAGGCTCTCTTACATAGAGGAGAGACCTATGAGTAAATTACATAGAGTAGACGAATGAAATAAAAATAGATGAAGAAGGACAGAAAACAACATATATCTCTACACTCCCCCTCAAGATGGAGCATAGATATCTATCATGCTCAGCTTGGATGCACACTTCTGAAATGGTCCTCTGAGTAATGCCGTGGTGAAGATGTCGGCTGTCTGATCTCCTGAGTTAACGTGGGATGTAGAGACAAAACCCTTCTGAATCATTTTACGTATATAGTGACAGTCTACCTCAATATGCTTCGTCATTTCATGGAATGCAGGTTATTTGCAATGAACATGGCAGCCTGATTGTCGCATTTTAGCCGCATGGGAAGAGGTACATCTATGTGTAAGTCTGTAAGAACTGCTCGAGCCCACATCATTTCTGTACAGGCTTGTGCCATAGCCCTATATTCTGACTCAGCACTGGATCTAGCTACTACCATTTGCTTCTTGCTTTTCCATGAGATAAGTGAGTCTCCAACAAATATAGTAAATCCTGTTGTGGACTTCATGTCCTTGGGCACCCTGCATAATCTGCATCTGCATATGCGGAGATGGTGATGGTACCACCTCTTTTAAATTACAGCCCTGTACCTGGAGATGAGTTAAGATACCTTAGTATCATGTGAATAGAATCCATATGTACCTGGCGAGGTTGCTCCATGAACTGGCTAACTCGATTAATTGCAAAGGCGATATCAGGTCTGGTGATGGTAACATAGAGAAGCTTTCGCACCAGTTCTCTGTACCATCTCTTATCAACCTCTTCTGTGTCATCTTCATATAGCTTCATGCTTGGATTCATTGGCGTGGTGGTGGGTCGACACCCAAGCATTCCCGTCTCACTAAGCAAATCAGTGACATACTTTCTCTGATTCATCACCAACCCATGATGGTTTCTAGCAAACTCCAGTCCCAGAAAGTATCTCAGGGATCCAAGGTCCCTGGTAACGAATTCACTGCCCAGAAATTCTTTTGCCCTCTTTATTGCTTATATATCATCTCTTGTAATAAGTATATCATCCACATAGACTATAATAGCAATCATACCTCTAGAGGTTCTCTGTGTGAAAAGTGAATGATCTGCATTTAACCGTTTGAACCCCTGCTTCTCAAACAGATCAGAGAACTTCTGGAACCATGCTCGTGGACTCTGCTTAAGGCCATAGATTGCCTTGTAAAGTCTACACACCAGTGAACTCCCCCTCAGCAGTAAACCCAGGTGGCTGCTGCATGTAGACTTCCTCTTGAAGATCACCATACAAAAATGCATTCTTCACATCAAGCTGAAATAGGGGCCAATCACGAATCACAACAACCGATAGAAGAATCAGTAATGTAGAATGTCGAGCAACAAGAGAAAAGGTGTTAAGATAATCTACGCCATATGTCTGTGTGAAACTACGCGCCACCAATCGAGCCTTGTACCGATCAATACTGCCATCTGCATTCTGCTTTACTGTAAAGACCCATTTACAACTCACCAAGGATGCTCCAGCGGGCAGTGAGACCAAACTCCAAGTGGCTCTGGATTGGAGAGCCGTCATCTCCTCTACCATAGTTGCACGCCACTTGCAATATGCCAAAGTCTCTGTATAGGTATGTGGTATGACAACTATGTTCAAAGCTGCAACAAACTTCCCAAAACCACCGGTTAGACGCTCAAAGTGACATGAGAAGCAATTGGATACGAGGCACATGAACGTTTCGGCTTTTTAAGAGCGATAGGCAAATCAAGATCATCATCATCATTTTTATCATCAACCTGAGCATCAACTTCCTGAGAGAAGCCCTGTTGAAAAATAGTAGTAATTCCATCATTAGAAGTAATAGTTTCAGAACAAACCTGAGGCATGGTAGGTGACGAGCCACGTGCAGGAGCACGGACAGAAGGGCGACTATAGTGATATGGTAGTGGTGGAACCAGAGTAATGGGGGGTGGTGGGGTTGTTGAAGGTGACGAGGAAGAAGGTAACAAAGGTGGCGGAGTTGTACCCAGGGACGGTGGAGGTGGAATGTAGATCTCATTGTCGAAATCAGAAGATGTTAATCTATCACCTGTGGGCGAAAAGTACATGACAGACTCAAAAAACGTTATGTCTGTGCTAACATAATATCTCATGTGTAACGGGTCATAACAACAATAGCCCTTCTAAGTCCTGAAGTACCCAACAAAGACACATTTGATAGCCCTAGGAGAGAGCTTATCAATCCCTGGAGACAAGCGATGGACAAACGCCACAGATCCAAAGACACGAGGGCTAAGGGAGAACAGTTCCTTGTTAGGAAACACAAGTGAAAAAGGGACTTTCTCCACAAGGACTGATGAGGGCATGCGGTTAACATGCCGTAAGTACCACATCACCCCAAAAAGAATGTCGGACACAACTCTGGATTAGAAGAGTATGAGTGACATCAAGAAGATGACGGCGTTTTCTTTCAGCTACACAGTTTTGTTGAGACGTTTATGCACACGAAGTTTGATGAAGAATACCATGGAACCGAAGGAAATGAGAAAGCACATTTGTACAAAATTCAAGCGCATTGTCTGTCCTCACAGTTTTGACAGTAGTGTCAAAAACATTTTGCACCTCTCTTATAAAATTTATTATGACATTTCCAGCTTCAGATTTATTTTTCAACAAGAAAACCCAAGACAGACGACTAAAATCATCGACAACAACTAAATAAAATCTGTGTCCCTGATGATCGGGAACACGACTTGGACCCCAAATGTCAATGATAGGAGAAAAGAAGTCGATGTATTATTCGTACCCATGGGCTCTCTTATATAGGAGAATAGCCCTGGGTTAATTACAAGATAAGCACTCTGAGAAACAGGAATTACATAAGAAAGACATAACATGATAATTAACTTAACACTCCCCCTTAAGCTAGAGCATATATATCTATTATGCTCAGCTTGGACCAAGACTTCAGAAAAGGACTTCTGGCTAGAGCCTTAGTGAAGATATCTGCTGTCTGATCTCCTGTATACACATGAGATGTAGATATGAGTCCCTTCTGTATCAGATCGCGAATGTAATGGCAGTCCACCTCAATATGCTTCGTTCGTTCATGGAATGCAGGATTATTTGCAATGAACAATGCGGCTTGATTATCACATAGTAGTTGCATAGGAAGAGGAACTTCTATGGAAAGATCAGTCAACGCCGATCTGACCCACATCATCTCTGCACTTCCTTGGGCCATGGCTCTGTATTCAGATTCTGCACTTGATCTGGCAACTACAGTCTGCTTCTTGCTTTTCCATGAGACAAGTGAGTGTCCAACAAAAACTGCAAATCCCGAAGTGGACTTCCAGTCCATGGGGCATACTACATAGTCAGAGTATGCACAAGTTGTTACCTCCAAGGATGTATTCCTACTGAATAGAAGTCCTGAACCAGGTGAGTTCTTCATATATCTCAAGATCATATAGATAGCATCCATATGTGCCTTTCTGGGTCGCTCCATAAACTGGCTGACCTTGCTTACTGCAAACATAATATCTGACCTGGTAATAGTAACATATAGAAGCTTCCCAACAAGTTATTTGCACCTCCTCCTATCCACTTCTTCAGTATCGTCATCATACAATTTCATACTTGGATCCATAGGAGTCGTAGCTGGCTTGCATCCAGTCATATCTGTCTCAGAAAGAAGATCCATGACAAACTTTCTCTGGGTCATCACTAGACTACGATGATTCCTAGCAAACTCTAACCCCAGGAAGTAGCGAAGAGTGTCAAGATCCTTGGTCCCAAACTCTCTACCTAGGAACTTCTTGGCCATCTGAATGCTTTGAGCATCATCTCCTGTCACAATAATGTCATCTACATAGACAAGAATAGCAACTGTACCTCTCTGTATCTTCTGAACAAATAGTGGGTGGTCCGCAGTGGACCTCTTAAATCCCTGTTGCTCAATTAATTCTGACAGCTTTTGGTACCAAGCTCTAGGACTCTGCTTTAGGCCATAAATGGCCTTATGTAACCTGCATACCTTCTGGGACTCCCCCTCAACAGCAAACCCAGGTGGTTGTTGCATGTAAATTTATTCCTGGAGATCTCCATACAGAAATGCAGTCTTCACAACCAGCAGGAATAACGGCCAATCCCGTGATATAGAAGTTGCTAGTAATATCTGAAGCGTCGAGTGTCTCGCCACTGGAGAAAACGAGTCCCGATAATCCACCTCGTATGTCTGGATAAAACCGCGGGCCACCAATTTTGCTTTGTAGCGATCTACACTCCCGTCTGCATTTTGCTTAATGAAGAATATCCACTTGCAGCTAACAATCGAAGCACCACTTGGAGGCGGAACAATAGTCCATGTCCCACGAGATGTCAAAGCCGTCATTTCTTCTTCCATGGCTTGACGCCACCTGCTAACCTGTAAAGCCTCCATATATGTTCGGGGTATCTTAACCACAGATTGACCAACAATGAACTTCTTGTATTCATCTGAAAGATGATCCAAAGAGACATGTGCCGCAAGTGCGTATTTGGCACATTGACGTCGTGGCTTCCTTAGTGCAATAGGAACATCCAGATTGGCCTCCTCAGTGTCCTCTACAACAAAGTCATCCTGTAAAACTCCATTGCCATCAGCAGAGATAATGTTATCATGACATACCTTAGGCGTGCTGGATGATGTGGACGGCTGTTGAGCAGAAGAGCTAGTAGAAGACCTGCGAGTGTAAACAATGGGTAAAGATCGTGGTTCAGGTGGTGGTGGTGGACTCCGTGGTGGAGGTAAAGTTTGGTCAGGTTCATATGGTATGAGAGATGGAGGTGGAGGGACAACAATATCATCCACATTGTTATTAGATAACCTGTCACATGTAGGAGAGAAGTACATGATAGACTCAAAGAAAGTTACATCTGCACTCACATAATATCTTCTACTCACTGGATCATAAGATCTATACCCTTTTTGAGTACGAGAATACCCAACAAACACATATTTGATAGCTCTGGGAAGAGAGCTTATCACAACAAGGTATACAATTATGCATGAATGCCACAGACCCGAAGACTCGAGGTGTGAGGGAGAATAGGTCCTTCTTTGGAAACGCAATCAAGAAGGGAACCTTCTCTCCAAGAATAGTAGACGACATACGATTCACAAAGTAACATGCAGTGAGAACAACATCCCCCTAAAATGAATGAGGGGCACGGCTATTGATCAACAACGTCCGATTGACATCAAGAAGGTGGAAATGTTTGCGTTCTGTGACACCATTTTGTTGCGAAGTGTAACTACATGAAGTTTGATGAACAATGCCTTGTGAAGTGAGAAAATCGGACAAATGTAATGTTGAAAACTCCAAAACATTATCCGTGCGAATTAGTTTGACACTGGTAGAGAAGGTATTATTAACCTCAAATAAATTTCCGAATAATGGTACCAGCTTCAGACTTTTGTTTCAACAAGAATACCCATGATAATTTGGAAAAATCATCAACAACAACCATATAATAACGATGTCCCTGAAGATCATGGACACGACTCGGACCCCAAATATCAAAGTGAAACAGTTCCTAAGACCGACTACTACGACAACTCGGACGAACTGGAAATGAAAACCGATGATGCTTCCCATGCTGACAGGATTCACAATCCAATGCCATATGGGTGGATATCGGTGGCAAGACATGACACATCTTTTGTAGAGGCAGATGACTAAATCTAAGATGCCAAAGGAATGGAGAAATGGATCAAGATGGAATAGTAGCAGCACCAGCACATGATGATATAGCAAGCTTATACAAACATCTCTGCTCGCGGCCACTTCCAATCATCCTGCCAGTCAGTATGTTTAGAAACACAAAAGTAGAGGGGTCAAAGATGGCACGGCAATGTAAATCTTTTATAACTTGGATAATTGATAACAAGTTCATCTGAAAGTCAGGTGCGTGTAAGACATTCTGAAGACTCAAAGAAGGTGTCAGAGTGATCTCCCCCTGACCAACAATGGGTAATCGAACCCCATTGGCAATGACAACAGATCGGCCTGATGCAAGAGCTCTGTAGGTAGAAAACTGCATCTTGTCGCCGCACATATGATGGGAGTACCCGGAATCCATAATCCAATCTGTCAGGCCCGAGCAAGTAGTACTAGTAAGTGCATAAGGAGTACCTGATGAGCTAGATAACGCTCTGGCCGAAGCTGCAGCATCCGTAGAACCTGGAGACGAAGACGAGGGTATAGTGATCATCTCACGAAGTCAGGAGACGAGATCATCAAAGCGAGCATCTGGAAGAGGTGCAGCGGTAGCCTCAGTCTGCTCAGCAACACGTGCCAGAGGCTAGATATCCATGTTTGTGAAAGCATGTCTCCTCAGAGTAGCATGGACGGTGACAGTGAGTACAGGGACCACGATTTCTGCCTCCCCCTTTACTACGAGGTCCACAACCCGAAAATATGACACTCCACCTCTGCCACGAGTGGCAGCCATAGATGAAGTACAGGGGCCACGGTTTCTGCCTCCCCCTCTACCACGAGGTCCATGACCCCGAAAATGTGACGCTCCACCTCTGCCACGAGTGGCAGCTATAGCTGAAGGGGTAGGCTGGGCGGTAGATCCGGAGGCAGTAGTAATCCTACTCAATCTCTTATATACCTCCTCCATTGGTGGAATAGTCTCGCCAGTCAGAAGTTGAGTACGGGTTGCATCGTACTCAGGATCAAGAGAGGACAGAAATACGTCGGTCTCGTAGCATTCTGGTGTGCTTGTTGTTTTTCCGTACTTATAGTGCTCGACATGAAGCTATGCAGTTTCTCGAACATGCCCCGTAGATGAGAGAAATGTGCATGTAATGGCTTCCCATTCTGTTTCGTAGAGAAGATGTCGAATTGTGACCGGAGAATCTTGCTCTCATTCTTGGACTGTCCATATGTAGCGGCCAGTATATACCACATAGCCTTTGCTGTGGGTTGATTCACAATACCATTTGCAATCTCCGTAATCAGCGTCCCAGAGAGCCATATACGGGCATACCCATCGTCTTGCTTCCACATCGCATTTGCTCCAATCTTCTCCTCCGGCTCGGATTCTGTCAGAATGTGTTCCTTGTTATGGCACTGCATCAGGGTGCGGAACTGCATAGACCATAGTTCATAGTTGGTCTCATCCATCTTGACTATTGGGGTTGGGCCTTTGAAAGCACCCGAGGATGTAAACATGTCACCCTTGTTCTCTGACATGATTGATGAAGAGTCGCAGACCGACGGAGATAACCAAAACAGGCGATCTACAATATCATATGAGGGGTAGGTTGTATGTGTAGACTCAAACAACCCATCCCTAGTCCTTATTGGGGTGCTGACCCTAGTTCACAGGGTGCAAATACGACGTCGGTGGTGGCCTGTGCCGCGCAGGTGGGCTGGAGTTGCACGGGAGATCGCCTAGGGGGCGCCGGGGGGCGTCAAGGTGCCGCTGGGGGGGTCAGCAGGACCCGCAGGGGCGGCACTGGGTCGCTGGCGCGGCGAGAGCCGGTTGAGGCGGCGTTGGGGGTGGAGATGTGCTATAGGGAGCGGCGCGGGGGATGCCTGGAGCGGCGCAGGGGGCCGCCTGGAGTGGGGTGGGGGACGCCCGGAGCGGCGATGGAGCCGCTAGAGGCGCGCGCGGGGGAGGGGGGGAGGACTTAGGGTTAGGGTTTTGGGTGGGATACCGAGACTCCGGTCTAGGACCGTTGCTCCGATACCATGATAGGAGAAAAGAAGTCGATGTATTATTCGTACCCATGGGCTCTCTTATATAGGAGAATAGCCCTGGGTTAATTACAAGATAAGTACTCTAAGAAACATGAATTACATAAGAAAGACATAACATGATAATTAACCTAACAGTCAATATGGAAAAACTCAAACGGGGATCCCACTCTGACTACTAGGAAAGACCAACCGATGGTGCTTCCCTAACTGACATGCTTCGCAATTGAAAGACAAGCGGGATGAAATCTGTGGAAGGACTTGACGTAGTTTCTGAAGCGGCAAATGACCAAATCGCAGGTGCCAAAGAAAAGGAGAAACCGATCCGGCAGAGTGGGATGATAGGCCAACACAAGATGTTTGGATCAGTCAATACAGTCCACCTTGCTCATGGCCACAACCAATCACCTTGCCCGTCAGAATGTCCTGAAACACAAGAGAAGATGGATCAAATATTGCTCGACAGTTTAAATCCTTAGTGATATGACTAATAGATTGTAAATTCATTGAAAAATCAGGAGCATGTAGCACATTCGGTAAGCGCATAGATGGTGTCAAGGTGATCTCCCCCTATCATGTAATAGGAGAATGAGTCCCATCTGCAATAATCACTGTCCTACCTGGTTGAACCTGACGATAAGCAGCAAGCTGACCTCTATCTCCACATTAGTGATGTATGGCGCCAGAATCAATAATCCACTCGGATATATCTGAACGAGAACAAACAGTAGAGGCATGGATACTACATAAGGTACTTACCCCCGCAGTAGCGGCAAAATCTGGGCTTGTCTCTTGGGCAGTTCCTGAGCTACCAGAAACTAGAACAATATCTCTCAGTCGAGATACAAGATCATCATATCGTTGCTCTGATGTAGATGGCACTGCTGGTTGATGGTGACCCTGTACTGTTGCACGTGCAGATGCTGGAAATTCATGCTTAGAGTAGCATGTAACTTCTGTATGTCTAGACCTGTGACAGTAGGTACATGTGCGTCCACGACCACGTCCACCTCGTCCTCTTGATGCTCTTCCACGAAACTGAGAGGAACCACCTCTTCCCTGAGATGCAGCCATGGCAGATGGGTTTGGAGCCGGACTTGAAACATTTATTCTGCTTAACCTTCGAAAGACCTCCTCCATTGGAGGAATGGTAGCATCAACTAATATCTAGGAGGACGCAGCTTCATATTGTGTGTCAAGAGATGCCAGACAAACGCCAACCATTGTAGCATTCCGGAATGTCTTCGTCTGGTCCGGAGTCGCTGTGAGAGGTGTGAAGCTATGAAGCTTCTCAAACATTCCCCGTAGGGCGGTGTAGTGGGTCTCCTACTCCCAAACAATTAACATCATCCTACTCTCGCGATATATTAGGACTACTAGGGGCTTCGGCTTCAGAAAGAGATTTGATTAAGAATCTCAAGCTTTTTTGAGATCTTTGTTCTATATTAGTTGATATTACTATTATATGGCTTTCAAATATTAGTAGGTCAAAGATCAATAATAGATTTCTCGAAATTTCTTTATTGATTTTTGCGACCATGATAATATATCGCGTAGCTATTTTCTCTCTAGAATATATTCTACGGTATTCAATATAGCTTAGAATAAGAGATTCCATTTCATATATATATTCTTGATTGAATTTCATGTTCGTAAGTATTTGATCTCGGCTGCTCTACGGGGAGTCTCGCACCTGGGGGGCCTTTTCTTTCTCTTCGATATTCTCTTTGTCTTCCGGCTACACTGACGCCCCGGCTCTGGGATCCCTTCTTTTCTTTCTGGAAAGTGCTCTTCCAGTAAGTACTCTTTTTTCGCTTACCGAGGCACGTCAGGTTGAGGTTAGGGTCTTGGTCAATCCACCTACCGCTATTATATATTAGGGCCCGCTTCTAAGCTTCTTTGGTGGTGGGCGTCAGGCCCAGATCCTGTGAGGTTTCCGTTCTCAATGACGCGGAAATGGGGCAGATGTCTACTCACTGACGGCGGAGGACCAAAGCGAAGTGTGCCGTCGAAGCGAGTGGTTTGGGGGTTTGGAAGGGACGGCGGGCTTGGTTTGGCGAGTAGGCCTCACGACAGAGAGGATCCTTCCCTTTCCTTCTCGGGGCGGGCTGGCCACCTCTTCCCCGCCCTAGTCGAGCCGCTCAAATCTGGCCCCTTATTCTTTCTGATATTGTAGGGCAGGCGAATCCTTCTGCCAGGGCTTTCCATAGAAAGATGAAGAAAGGCCATCTGCGGAAGGGAGCAGAGTTGACAACGGGAGAAGCTTCCCACGGAACGTGGACCACCAATCAGGAAAGGGGCTATCTTTGGTGTCCAGAAGAATGAATTCTATAT